>QODF01000036.1:2212307-2412409 GCA_024372805.1 Oostethus manadensis | reverse complement strand
TCATTCATTCATTCATCCATTTTCTATGCCGCTTATCCTCATTAGGGTCGCGGGTATGCTGGAGCCTATCCCAGTTGACTTTGGGCGGGAGGCGGGGTACACCCTGGACTGGTCGCCAGTCAATGTTTATATCATATAATTCAATTTTAATTCACAATTGACATGATATGTATATAAATAAATTTTTGAAACGTATTATTCAAAACGAATGTATTCATTCAAATAAATGATTGGTTATAAATAATTGATGTCATATTTCTTATAATTTGTGTGTCTAGATTATGATCCCCTCCCGCACATCCCAGTGGTGGAGATGGTGTCAGACGATGAGATGTTCGAGGAGGACGGTCATTCTTTCCCTCCGAGGTGAGCGCCACCTACAGTCTTTCACGACCTTCCGCCGTCACGGCAGATTCTATGTTATTATTTGTGTGTGTGTGTTGCAGTGTGGTGACGTGGATAAAGCAGCAGATTCCTCAGCCCGTTTTGCTGCCTGCTAGTTCCGTGCTTGCCGAGTCCAAACCCAAAAAGTCTTCACGCTCCTCTCTGGACAAAAGTACATACTTTGCATTCCCTGGTGGGAAGATTGACATTTTTAAAAGGCTTTGCACGCGACGATTTACTGTCTTTTTTGTTCACTAAACATTTTTTTTTATTTTTATGTCATGTATGCCGCAGTTCTTTCTCCACCACCTGAATCTCTCAGTGGAATCTCACTGGACACTGATAACAAGTCCTCAGCGTGGGTTTACATCCTTCATGTTCTGCTACATCCTTCTTTACGTCCTTCCTTTGCTCCTTTTGATCATTTCCTTCTTGACAACCTCCAGTTTCTCCTGGAGTAATCCCTCACCACTTTACCCTCTAAATTTTGCATGCTAACTTGTTTAAGAAATGTTAATTAACAACTCATGCTGTTTTGTAGTGGAACATGGCCTACTATTATTGATACAAATACAAACTAATAATTTTTTGCCTACATTTAGCGTAACAATAGCTAAAAGAACTAAAATACAAAGACAAGACGTTCAGAAAGAAGCTGTCATATGTAGTATTCTACACTAGTCACTAGGTGTAAGTGAATGTCAACGTAACGCTGAGTGGGACACACAAGCACCAGACTTGATCGCTGTAACAACAGACCTTCATTGCAGGTTAGAATGATCTCACAACAGACACAGAAACCCCGCACATCAAGATAAAACTCAGCTCACTTCCTGTCTGCCCCCCCACTCATCTACCCTAGCACCGGAAACAAATCTTATTCACATCCTAAATGGCTTTTTTTCTCATATTATGTTCACTATATTGGGTAATACGAGTGTAAATGTGACTATAGGGGTGCTATTTCATGTCTAGAGGGCTCTAATAATGTTAAGTTTTAGCTATCTATTTAAAAACTGGATTTAGAAGGTCGTTAATGGGTTTGAAAATTTTCCGTTTATTAATAAGGAATCCTATTTCGTGGAAATTCTCAAATCACGGTTGGGTCTGGAACCAATTAACTGCGATAAGTGAGGGATTACTGTATAGCACTTTGTCCTTACTTTTCTTCTTGATTTTCTCTTTTACATCCCTCTTTTTTGCATCCCGTTATGTTCTTAATTTCTTTTTTGGCATCCTGTCTTTCCTCCCTGTTTATCTTTTCCCCCTTGAGTGTTTTATTTTCTCCCTCAATTCCTTAATTACCACCCTTACGTCCTTGTTTTTCTCATTTATGTCCTTCACAGCCGACTTTTTCTCCCTCACAATCCTTTGGCCCATTCTTTTTATTATTTTAGTCCTTTTTTTGGTCCAGGTTCTGTTCACTGCACATTAAGGACGGAATGAAAGGATGAAGCTAGTCTTCATCCATGTGGCATACAATGATGTGACGTGTGTTTCTTCTCAGTGTTGGCTGGTTCATGGCAGGAATTGGCTTGAAGATACCACAGCCTGTTCTTCCCCAATCAACCGACGTCGAGGTAAGTTTTGTGAGGGTTTCCCGTCATGCATCTCGTGTCATCCTCGTGTTTGTGTCTCTTTACGTGGATGCTGACATGATGCGTGATCAGGCTGCTGCTGAGGTTCTAAAGAAAGGTAATTTTAGGTCCTACTAGTGCTGTTTTTTCAGTCATAGACAACCGTCCTCTGCTTGCTATGTTTTCCAGTGCCACGCTTCACAGTTCTCCTAAGCCAAATAGACCTGAGTTGTCCTGTTTTTTGCTTTTTTTCCACAGTAAGGACGTTCGGAGCCTAACTCAGTACCTCTTCTCCTTCTGTTTCAGGGGGGAAGGCGCTGCGAGCCCCTTGAACAGCAGGAGGAGACGACTGGGGGATGCTCCCGTCCGCACAGAAATCATTAACGACTTATCGTTAAGCTATTTGGCAGCGCTGCAGCTTCATCGCGCACAGGCAGCTGAAAATGCAACTCACCTTTTTGTACTCAATACGCTTCAGTATGAATGTATAAAGAAACTTGATGTATTACAACACAGTAATCCCTCGCCACTTGGAATTTCGCAGCTTCACTCTATCAGTTTTTCAGAAATATATTCATTAATAGATCATGCTGTTTTGTGATCAAATACGGCCTATTATCAATTTTAAAAATACATATTTTAGCAAATTTGCATATTTTTGGGAAAAATACAAATATAAGGCATTCAAAGACTCTGTGATGATATGTAGTATTCTACTCTGGTCACTACGTGTCACCCACAATTATCCCTAATGACAATCCTCAATAAAAACCCGGGAACATGAGTTTTATTAATGGTAGTAGAGATCTGAATCGTTGACTGGACTGAATAGTAAAGTTGGGGACGTTTCGCTTCAATCACCTGAAAGTCACAAACCACACTTTTGAAGACAGTTAGGTCAAGATTTTAGCCAGGGAAAAGTGCTGGTTTGAAAGAAGGGTGAAAGAAGCATAGCTCCAGTCTTAACCGAGATGGCTTGTGTTACAAATTACACCCCCCTATACAATGGCCTTATCAGATCAAGGGAGCAGTAGGCCTTTGCTCATGTAGTCCACACCTGCCCAGTATCAGATAGCTCCTAACAAAGGCCGTGCTAATTTGATGAGACAAACAAGTATGTAGAATTGTGGCAGTACTGGCCACACCCCCCAGGAGAAGACTCCCCTCAGGAGGATCTTATATTCTGTCAAGAGGAGTCATGACTATAAAGTCTCCAAACCTGTGGACTTAGTTGTACTTCTCTGCACCCAAGACTACCCAGTCCAGTTGACGATCAGATCTCTACCACTATCGATAACACCTGGACGACTGGGAGCCTCCACAAGAGTCTTATTAATCTTTTAAATGTCCTATTTTCTTATTATGTCTATAGGTGACTATAGGGTTCTATTTCATATCTAGAGGCCTCTATTAATGTTAAAACCGTGTTTAGTAGGTTAACAGGTTTTCTATGCTCTATGTACAAAAATATTCCATTAATAACTAAGGAATTTGACTTTGCGGAGTTTCACACAGCAATGAACCGCCATAAATGAGGGATTGCTGTATTGTCATCATACGCTGCACATTCCTGCCTGTAAGTCATTAGTCATTTACTCCCTGTTTATGCAAAGAGAGCATTAAATATATATATTATTTTCCACTTGACTCACACAAAAATGAGATTGAAATATGATAAATGGCAGCTATGCTTATGTATTATAGAGTTATAAAAAGTATATTTTTATTTTAATTGTATATTCTTGCAATTGGTTTATATATATATTTGTATTCATTTTGGTGCAATAAATATGTCAATTGTATTGAAAGCAAACAAAGATCAGCTATTTTCTGTAGAATGAAATAACAAGCGTGCTGAATAAGGCCTGTTTTGATCCACTTTATTCATGTCTATGGCCTTGAACTGTAAAACGTGGCCTGAGGATGCGTGTCTCGTTGAAACGTGAACGTCAGCGAGCTGTAATGTAAAGATGCTGGGAGGAATAAAGATCCACTTGTGTGAGACTACGTCTGGGTTTTCTTACACCTAATCTGGACATCTCTTTTCTTAAAAAAGCTTCTCGCTCCACACAAAATGACCCTTGCCGTCCTCTCTTAGCATCGACCAAACTCAACACTGACATGGTGTTGGAAGACGTGGATTCAGACAGCGAGGGCCCGCACGCGCCCACGTCGGCCACAAAACAGCAGGCTGCTGGGACAAACCGAGAACCAGAACCGTCCCAGCCGACTTTGGTTAAAATACTTCAGGAGGATGCTGAGACTCAGACAGGCCGCTGGACACCGTTCATTGAAAACATCAAGAAGGAGGCCGAGGATGTGGCTTTAGCCACCATGGAGGAACGGTAAGAGAGAGGCCATCAGCATTGAACTCATCTCAGCTCTTACAGTAGATTACCCTTTTTTTTTTACCTTTTTTTCTGGGCTCACGTTGCGGGAAAACGCATTCAAACCAATCCAATGTTGGTCAAGCAAATCAGTTAAATATGATTACTGTATGGGTTCAATGCTTTTTTTATATAGACCACCCGAAAATGATAAAAAAAACAAGTCTCCCTCACAGTGCAACCAGGTATGGAACACACCATCATGAATAATGGATAGCATGGAATAATGGTATCTAAATAACTATGTACACATTAATATACAGTTGTCTCAAATTTATAGCGATTAACTGGTTCCAGACCCGACCCTTAATAAATGGAATGTTTCTTTGTAGTTAGAGCATAGGAAACCAGTTTATGACTCTCTAAATACGTTTTTTAGCATGGTTGGAGCCGTGTAGACATGCAAATACACGCCTTTAGTCACCTTTACCCTCATATTATTCATTCCTTACAACATATTGTGCTGCAACTCTTATGCTGCAGGGACTTGAGACGGCCGCTAGATAGCAAGCTCGAGAGCTAACAAGCTACCAAGCTAGCGAGCTAACCAGTTTAAAGTCAAATGTATTTTTTCTGAACTTAAGAAGTAAAAAATGTACCACTTCCACATGGAATGGGGGAAGAATTTTTTTTTCACATGGCTGACTCCACGACTCTGCGCAGTTTTAAGGTAATGTAATGTAAGGTAATGTCTCATTACTGTTTTGTGTCATTACTGCCACCCAGTGACCAGAATGCTACATATGGCTTGCATTTCAATATATTTTGACTAATAGACATTAGTCTACCACAAAACAGCCATCATTGATTCAATCCTGAAAAAACGATAGCGAGGGACGGACAAATTGCACTTATTTATAACCCTCAAGGCATGCTGGGTAACTTCCTGTTGAGGAAGTATGGGCTTCCTAGCATGCCTTGCGGGTTGTAGATAGTATTGTGTGGCATGTGTATTAGTCTGCAAGCGTTGTGGTAGAGTGACACTGTCTCACCCAACACTAGATGCCATTCGGACTTTGGTTTTTGGGCGTTGAAAATTGGAGTTTAGTCCAACTGGTTTGGTCCACATATAGCTGAAAAATAGACTCTTTTCAACCAAATTTAGACAGGAAAGGGGACGTCTTTTTACCTTTCCTTTTCCCAATCTAAGCGTTTCAACATATGGTCATGATTATTTATTTATTTATATTAATGTGTAATATTTATTTATTATTTCAACGTCTTTTCAACGAGTTTTTGCTGTGTGGGTGTGTTCCACGTGTTACTGGTGTTGTTTTTGGTTGCACCGTGGGTGAGGTAGCGCTCATCCGGGGTGATAAGCTCCTGTTGGTTTGCGATGTGAGAGTCAAAAGTGTAAACATCAAGAAAAAGTTTGTGTTTTCGACCGATAAACGGCCAAAGTATGGAGATCATAAAGACAAAGTGGTGGGGTTTCTTGCATATAAAAAATATTTTGACAAAAAAAAAATGCTGAATTGTCAGTATGCGGGGACCACCGTATATTATAATGAAGGCCTTTTAATTTTGCTACCAAAATGTAAGATAGCTTGAGTGACTGACCTGGCTGCAGAACGGAATCTCATCCAGGGCCACAAACAGATGATTTTCCCCGCTGACACTTTACCGCCGATCATTTCTTCAGTTTGCTGCAGGAGCGCATGGAGATGACCCGCATGGCGGAGGAGGTGGCGAGGCAGACGGCAGAGATGGCCATTCGACAGCTGGCCAACGAGAGCCAGTGCGCCAGGCTGTCGATGGGGAGCCAAGAGCTGCTGGAGGAGCCTGACGCAGAGTACGACTTCCTTTTTCTTCCTCTCCGCTGGCTGTGTGCATTGCTCATGAATGTTGTGGCACTGTGCTCACCGCTGGCAGACTGGTGGCCTTACAAGACGACGGAGAAGCCCATCGTCATGATCATGAGGACGTAGAGTAAGTTATGGAAGGGCCCTTAACTGCACTGGTGATGTGTTTAGTACACATGAGTTTATGTGGACGGAGCTTCATCTACAACAGGGGTGTCCGAAGTGCGACCTGGGGACTATTAGACAGCTTAGCGGATATTGACCTGCATTGGATTTTTTTTAGCATCTTAAATGCACAAAATCTATCAATGGGAAAATTTTGGACACCCCTGGTTTACACAATTAAATACCAAACTTCAAACTTGAATAAAAGTACATATTAATAGTTTTATTGTCCTTTCCACATAAAGTGTTATTGATTGTCTCACTTAAATAAGGAGATCATAATCATCATATCGATATATAAACAGCAATAAATAGTCCAGGATGAGAGGAAAGAGAAAAAAGTGAATTGTCTTTGACGTGATCATTATTAATCGCACTGATCGGTGACTTCCTGTTCTGCGACCTCAGCACACGCTGTGACAGCATCATAGGCGCTGCGCCCTAGCAACCGCAGCTTCCACTGGCAACTGCCTTCCCCACGGTTCCCTCGGTAACCTGCTGCTGTGTCACATGCTCACACACAAGGGGGTAAAAAAGAAAGGCGGACACAAAATGGAACGCTGTGCTTGTTTTTCCGATTAACTCGTGGAATCCTAGTACTCGGAATCCTAGTCGTCCGCTCGGGGGGCCTTTTTTCCCCACAGACCGAAGCCTTCACCAACGTTGACGGATTGAGTGAGTATTGCGTACGAACGTTACATAAACAAAGCGCGCTGTTATTCATTCATCTGGCCTGACTTACAATGTAAAACTAGCCCAGCAGCCGTTGTGATGTGAAGTATCACAAGCTTGATGAGGTAAATCATCTGTTGAATTCCAACTGAACGTGGGGAAAGTTCATGTACACACACTCTGACCTTTGCCTTAGTTGTTTGTTTATTTAAAAAGAATATATTACACGTATTTTATTCCGGAGGAGTACAATTTGTGGCACATATCATTGCAATTATGTGCCGCCACAGAAAAAACTGTTCATGTTATGTTGTGCTATTGCGACACTAAAGTGTCTCCAAAGTTTCTCAGATGCAGCTTTTTTTTAAATACCCGCAGACATTCTATTTTCAATCTATCACACCAGACCCCTGCTATTTGAAACAAGTGATTGAGTAACTGATGCGTCCATGGTACATGTATGCTGTACATTTTAACCTGTAATTACTAGGTATTTATAAATTACTGTTTGCTTTAAGGGTGTATGCGATGTGTTTTCTGTGGAAAAAAATGTAGAATTAATACATGTATACATAATTTCACCAAAAAGCTTAGTTAAGTGATAAAAAATCCTGATAGTAAAGCCAATTTTAGCCTTTTTTCTAATAAAAAAACAAAACTTATATTTTTATATTTGAGCTGTCAAAAATAGCGTGTTAACAGCAGAGACTAATTTGTTTGATTAATCATGTTTAGTTTTTTTGCATAATTAACACATTCACCTAATGGCATGCCACACCTCTCTGTTATGATGACAGACAGAGACACAGTCTAGTGTCCCCACAGTCCCACAGAGTCTGGTGCTCTTTTGTAACTTTATTCTGACCTGAACACATCAACAGCAGTGCAATTCCAACACCTTACAGTAGCGTGAAAAAGTGATTTTCCTTTCCTGATTTATAATTTTTTTGCATGTTTGTCACATTTAAATGCTTCATCATCAAACAAATTTTAATAGTAGTCAGTGACAACACAACTGAACGCAAAATGCAGTTTTTGAATGAAAAATAAAAATAAAATAAAAATTACCCCAAGAGTGCAACATAAAATGAACTGCAGACGTCACTTGCCTCAGTTAAGGTCAACGTTCATGACTCTACCATAAAAAAAGCACTGGGTGACAACGGCCTGCATGGCCGAGTTCCAAGCCAAAACAACTGCTGAACAAAAAGAGTATGTGATATTCTTATCACTTACTTTGAAACTCCCACTGCGGGAGTACAATTTTGCTCTGTTTAAGTATGCTCGGAAATCCCTAAAAATAAACGTGAATTCAACTTAGATGATGCCACGTCTTTGAACGCAACTCCTCCTTGCTCGTAATAACGCGGTTAGATTTGTTAAATAAACTAGTGTTAATAAAGATAAGCGGTATGGAAAATGAATGAATGAATGAATAAGTAAACAGATGTTCACGTGTGTTCTATTAACACATATTTATCTGTCATTCATATATATATATATTTATATAATCCTGTCTTTTATCTCTCTTTCAATAAAATGCAGTAAAAATTGGCATATTTCAGACATAGCTGCAAATGGTGATTAATCAGTCAATCAGATTAATCAGTTAACTTGAATATCGTCATCAAACTGATTAAAATCTGACTCAAAACTGTAATAGTTTGACTGCTCTAATACATACAGTACATGAACAAACATACATATTAATGTTGTGTCCTGTCCTGCCTATAGAACAGAAGTGAGTCATTTTGTGGAGGAGCAGGCAAACAAATCTGAGGAACACACCATCATTGAAGAAGGTATGAACAACCAGACACCTTTACAAGGAAGTCTCTTTACTGTTAAAATGTGCTTCCTGATACATACTAACATTTCTATTCCATGTAATCCAAAGTGAAATACAAACAGGAGCCCGAAGAGGAGCCGGAACCACCAACAATATCCCCTTCGCCTCCACCGCTGAGACCTGAACCAGCGAAGGCCTCTGAGCCCCAACCTGAAAGGCCAGCAGAGGACAAGACCCAGGAAGTGGTTTCCACACCTGAGCCTGTGACCCAGCAGCCACAGAAGGCTGAGCAAGACACTGAAGGTGCCAAGACTGGTGAGAAGGTACTGGACGCACGTACACTGAACATCTTTGTATTTTCTTCCACTTGTTGGCATGAAAAATGATTTCCACATGTTGTGTTTTGCAGGAGGAGGCCTGTGGGAACGAGTGTGGGGGTAAGTTGCTTGCTGCGGTTTGTAATTGCGTTCTTTTCAAAGTATTTCGTGTTTCCCATACGTGTATTTAGGGCGGGATGCCACAAATACATTTAGACCGCCACAAATAGATTTGGTGGTGCTTTACCCTTGTTTCGTTGTACCTCACTCATCATTGTAATTCGTTCCAAAAGGTCAGACGGCAACCAGAATGTACAAAAAGCAAATCCATTTTCCCGTAGGAAATTAAACATTTTGCGGCTCTGTTCTCTCACGTTTTTCCAAACATATATTTTTTTATCACTTTGTTGAAAATATAGCGGTCCTTACATCCCGACATACGTGCTACCACACGCACAGGCTGGCAATTGTTGGGAGATTTGATGGCCGTGGCCAGCACGTAGACGAAGTAGGGTATCATCCAGCTTGCAAGTGTGTTGTACTTATGTAGCAACGGATTCGTGACACCCACATGCTTGCCGCTCGCCCTCCTTTGGTAGCTTTTAGATCGTGAGTGGGGCATGCGACTTGTGCTTGCTATGTGTGCTTCATGTAAGGCTGTCGTACGTTTTACTCACTGGGGATGTACAGTATGTTTGTGGGCATCGTACGAGACTCGCACAGCCCACTCACTTCGATTGTAAGATGGGCGGACTGGCTTTCTACGGCACCTACGGCTATCGTGACTGGAAAAACCAGTGTACAGCGGTAGGAGCCGCTCGCCATGGCTGGCCAAAGCGCATTATTGTCTGATACACTCTGTGAGCAGCCAGCGTGCGTCCATGGAGGTTGGCAAAACCAGAGCAGTGGCCGGGAGAATCTGCCTGCCGTGGCCTGGCCAGGGAAAGGCAGATACGCTACGTGAGCAGCTGCCCTGAGTCGACGGAGGTCAGTAGAACCAGAGGGTTGTTCAGGAGGAGTTGCCCGGTCTGGCCGGGCAAGGTGCATTAATGTCAGATACGGTATTTAAGCAGCCACTGTGCGTTCACTGACGTTGGGAGAACAGAGCCGGGCAAGGCGCATGAATGTCGAATTCGCTATGTGAGCAGCCGCCGTAAAACCAAGGAGGTCAGTAAAACCAAAGTGCTGGCCAGGAGAAGCCGCCTGCCGTGGCCGGGCAAGGCGCATTATTGTCGGATACACTATGTGAGCAACCAGTGCGCGTCCAAGGAGGTTGGCAGAACCAGAGTGTTGGCTGGGAGAAGCCGCCTGCCATGCCTGGAGCAAGGCGCATTAATGTTGGAAACGCTAAGTGAGCAGCCGCCGTGCGTCCACGGAGGTCGGAAGAACCAGAACGTTGGCCCGGAGAATCCGCCTGCCGTGGCTGGAGCAAGGCGCATTAATGTTGGATACGCTAAGTGAGCAGCTGCCGTGCGTCCACAGAGGTCAGGAGAACCGTAGGGTACAGCTTGAGGTGTCCCCCACCGCGGGGAAAGCCGTAAAAAGCCGTGTCTCTTGATTTTCCCCATTTTAGCATGTAGCCGGCACATAAAATCGCGTACGTCGGGATTTGAGGCCCGCTAATCATCAATCATACATTTTAAATCTGTGGTTTGACCGTCCAATGCTGTTTGTGTAGCTTGTCGTTACAATTAGTACAATTAGTACATGTGCACATACCTCAGATGCGTTGTTCCTGCATTATAACGCATCTGTTCATGAATATAGTGAGATATTCAATGACGTGCACATTATCGTTAAAATCAATGCACACCTACATGGGGCACAGGTAACATCAAGAATGTTGCATGAAATAAAACCAACACCTGTAAGTCAATAACTTATGAAAACATTCCTATGCCATACCAAAAGGTTTTACACGGTCCAAACACAAATGCTGAGTTGGGACCGTGAAAATCTCCACTGTGGCTGTAGTTTTGCGCCATGGACAGTAATGCAAATTAGACAATGATGTATTGAACCCCCCAACTGCCATTGATAGACTCCAGTCCTACGGGAAACACTGGTATTCTATATGTGCCAACATGTGCGGTGTTCCGGTGGGTCCATCATTACTGATGAAAGTACTTATGTGCTATCCACTTCTCTCCTCTGTAGCGCCAGTAAGCTGCGATGCATTTAAGAGCTGCCTGATGCGCATCCCTCTCACCTCAGAGTGCCTGGGCAATATCAACGCTTTCTTCAAAGAGAACGGCATCTCCCGTCCCAAGATCCCCCCCATGCCTAAAATACCCGCCCAGCTGTCTGACATTACCAAGTATTTACCCTCTCTGCCGCCCGAGCTGCGCCAGGAGCTCTCTCAGATCCGCCTCACGCAGGTCCCCCAAAACATCGCCCAGACTCTGAGCGAGCTCTTGCCCGCGGCATCCACCGCCACCTCCTCAGTCAGTCCTACTCTGACCACCTTCTCCCAGAGCTTGTCAAACATTCCTCAGAAGCTCTCCCAGTTTCCCAACAGGACACAGGAGTACTTTGTCAACGTTAGGAACCGCCTCAACAGCCTTATGCCTCAAGATGCCTAAGAAACAACAACAACAGCAAAAACAGGACTTGGAACTCAACCCTTTTGCCAGACAAGAACCTTTCCCACCTCACCTCCATCAGCTCCGCTCCCGCTCCCCGTCTCCATCCTCGCCCAACGGAAGCACCCTTGAATTGCCAAATGTCCCCTCATACCCTCGCCTGCCACCCATTGTCAGCCCCCCATCTAAGCAGCTCAACTGGCTGCCCCACCAGCTTTCAGGCCTGTCTAACCCCGCCTTCTTCATCGAAGATGACTTGCTCTTTTCACCATTAAGACGCACAGGTGACTCAATCCACGTACAGCATTAACATACTTAATGGCACTTTTTATTATTAGGGGAGAAAACAAATCCAAACCTACACGACCTGTGTGAAAAAGTGATTGCCCCCACCCTCTGTTAAAACATAACTAAAATTAAATGAGACTTATCAGTCTGGAAAAGGTTAGAACGCCATTTGTAACACCTTGGGACTCAGCGAACCACAGTGAGAGCCATTATCCAAAAGTGCCAAAAACATGGAACAACGGTGAACCTTCCCAGGAGTGGCCGGCCAATCAAAATGACCCCAGAGCGCAGCGACGACTCAACCAAGAGGTCACAAAAGACCCCACAACAACCTCCAAAAAACTGCAGGCTCCACTTGCCGCAGTTAAGGTCAGTGTTTGTGACTCCACCATAAGAAAGATCCTGGGCATGATCCTGGGCATGATCCCGCATGGCAGCGTTCCAAGACCAAAACCACTGCTGAACAAAAAGAACATTAAGGCTCGTCTCAATTTTGCCAGAAAACATCTTGATGATCCCCAAGACCTTTGGGAAAATACTCTGTGGTCTGACGAGACCAAAGTTGAACTTTCTGGTCTATCTGGTAAAAGTAATGCCGCATTTCAGAACATTATACCAACAGTAAAATACGGTGGTGGTAGTGTGATGGTCTGGGGTTTGCTGCTTCAGGACCTTCAAGACTTTCATTTCATTACCTCTGCTGTCTATCAAAAAAATCCTGAAGGGGAATGTCTGGCCGTTTGCTGAAACAAACGCAGGTTAGTGATCCAAAAGACACAGGCAAGTCCACCTTTGAATGGCTGAAAATCAAGACTTCAAAAAATCAAGAGTCAGACCTGCATCCTATTGAGATGCTGTGGCAAGACCTTAAAGTGCTTCATGCTGGAAAAGCCTCCAATGTGACTGAATGACAACAATTCTGCAAAGATGATTGGGCCAAAATTCCTCCACATTGCAGTTGTTGCTGCTAAGGGTGGCCCAACCACTTTAGCTTTAGGCTAAAAACACTTTTTCACACAGGGCCATGTAGCTTTGGCTTTCTTTCTCCTGTTATCATGAAAAAAAAAATAATTTAAAAACGGCCTTTTTGTGTTGTCAATGACTAATATTTACATTTGTTGGATCATCTTAAACATTTAAGTGTGACAAACATGCAAAAAAAGAAATCAGGACACTTTTTCACACCACTGTTTACCAATAATTGTGTATGGGTCCAGAATCATTTGACACCAGTAATTATTGCTGTGGCCTAACCCGCAGGTGAGCCGAGCTAAGCTAGCGACCCGCTTTGCTGCAAGCATTCTTGTGTGCATCCCCTCCTCCATCCATTTTTTCTCCTTTGACCACAACACGTGTTTCCATAAACCTCTCGCAGATAGTTCCAAACTCAGCCTCCATCCGGCCGTCAATGTCGAGGACGTCGACTCGGACCGGGAAAAATCCGGGGAGGGGAAAGGCGAGGAGCTCCTCACCCCCCAGGATGCCAAACTAACAACTCTGACTGTCCCTGTGACCCCCACTGGATGTCGGCAGAGGTGAGTGTTACTTGTGTTAAATACGGTTCAACCCACAGTTTAAGTCGACACCCCTCGGACTGGCTGAACTATGTCGACATAAGTGGTTGTCGACATAACCAAAATCCAAAATAGCCATTCCTTGCACATTTACTTATGACTTGTTGACATCGTATTCCTCCATTTGTGCCCGGGACCTGATGAAGTGGTCGCCATAGGCGGGTTGTCGACATAAGCGGGACCGACGTAAGCAGTTTCCGCTGTACCATATTTCCTCATACATTACTTTAATATTATTGCGAAACCAACGCACAAAGGCTTTTCCGCCGTAAATAAACAATAATACTGCACCACTAAGTGAGGAAATATGGTCTATAAACACAAAATATATTTGAAAATATTTTTTTTTCCTGTTTGTGTCTCTTTCTCACTTCATGTTGCATCAACAGCAAAGGAGACAAAGAGTAAGGAAGCTGCATGGGTTGTTTAAGTTGTAGCCATGTTTCCTCTACAATGATGCCTGCAAACATGCAATACATTTCAGCACTTAATTAGTTTTTGAGCAATCGAACTGGAATTTCGTAAATGAAACAGCAACATTTTAAATGAACTGCTGCTCATTTTACTTCCTTACTTGTCTCTAGTGCCCTCTACTGTCCATCCTCTTGCACTGCACCTTTTCCATCAACCTTTCCAGGAACTTTTATCACCGGGAACTTATTTTTAAAATTGATTCTTGATCAACTGTGTGGTTTCCACCACACTTTAATGTTTCTGAAATTGTTGAAAGTGTTCAAATCAGGGCCTTCAAAAGTGCCTAAGATTTTGAAAGACCCACCTTGCTCGTTGCTCCTTGGTACTCTTCCAGGGAAAGTTTGGGATTGTTTTGTAAACGTTTTTCAAAATCCTAGGTAAGTTCCTGCAGTGGAAAAGGAGCTGTTTTGCTTTTGTGTCCTGCAAAAGCCACCCTTTTAACCCTAGAGCGTTTGAAATACCTTCATAGTGGATCCCTGCTATTCATGGGGGTTACCTTCTGGGACCACAAGCGAACGGCGACAACACCAGTAATTGAGTAATTGCTCACAAAAATGTTTATTTTTGGCACACATCTCGCTTCTCCCCCTGCTCCAGACCCTTTTGCTAGCTTGACTTCGACGTTCTCCTCCGATTTCATATTAACATTTGCAATAAGAGTGACTGTTGTAAAGATTAGATTAAACTGACCCCAGAACCCTCATTTTCTCTCTTCAGTATGCCTCATACGTAAGTATAACATGTATAGGTACTCACCAATAATGAATAGAGGGGATTAAAACCTTACAAGGTTTCTTGTTCTTGTCTCGTGAGCACTAAGCCTGGAATGATAGTAAATAAACGGATTAACCCCACAATAAATAACAATGAACAATACATTGCCATGTGCATGCGTGTCTGTTTTCCTCGTCTCCCGCCTCCTAACAGACAGGGAGAGAGTTCACTCTGTGCATTGGTTTCAGCACCTTAGTGCATTTGTTCCAGAGAACAACAACATGAACAGAGTGAGCAGTTCAAGTTTTGTCAGTCATACAGTTTCTTTGTCTTTGTGTGCGGAGGCCGGGCCAGTAGCCTACACACAGACTGCAGAAGAGCCTAATGTAGTATAACATTTTTTTTTAAGTTGTAATTTTAGAAGAAAAAAGTCATAAAATTACAGACAAAAAGTTGTAATTTTACGAGAAAAAAAGTTGTGGTATTAGGAGAACAAAAGATGTAATTTTGCGGCATGGAAAATGGATGGAAGATGTAATTTTACAAAAATATAAGTTGATGCGTGATATTACGAAAAAAGTTATAATTTTATGAGAAAAAAAATCCCAATTTTATGAGAAATAAGTTGTAATATTACTTTTGACCTGTCTTTATAGGTGTCTCAGGCAATGCCTGTTACCAAGGAGTATTAAAATAATCTGGGATTTTGAGAAAAAATGTAACTTTATTGTTGTAAATTTAGGATAAAAATTTTGTAAGAGTAAAGTCGTAAATTTACGAGTATAAAAGTCGTAACTTTACGTTACAGGCATTGCCTGAGACAGCTATGAAAAGGGGAGCCTTATGCGGAGGGATGGACGTACAATAGGCGGACATAAAATTATGTTAACCATGATGCTAACCCATGCTAATCTGTTTGTGCCCCACTGCTCTGTTTTGAAGTCCCGTTATACATAAAATATAACTTTTACTAAATATTACTAAATTACGACATTTTTTCCTATAAAAATTACAACTTTTTATTTCATAATATTATTACTTTTTTCTCATAAAATGATAACTTTTTTGTAATATCACAACTTTTTTTCCTGCAAAATTCTAACCTTTTTTGTTGTGATAATCCAATTTTTATTCTTGTAAAATTACATTTTTTTTCTTAACTCTACGACTTTTTTTCTGTAATATTATGACTCTTTTCATGTAAAATTGCAAATTTTTATTTCAAAATAGTACGACTTTTTTACTATAAAATAACTTTTTTGTAATATCACAACTTTTTTCTTGTAAAATTACATGTTTTTTTCTTGTGATATTACTTAACTTTTTTCTGTAATATTATGACTTTTTAGTCCTAAAATTACAGATTTTCCAAAATTACAACACATGGTGTCATACGCGTCAAAGGGAAAATAGAGCATAGTTCCAGGAACGAAAGGAAGATTTTATTTAGTGTATAACGGGACAGCAAACCACAGCATTTGGGCACAAACAGATTAGCATGGGTTAGCATCACAGTTAGCGACACACTTCTGCCTTCCACCCTCGTCACATAAGGCCCCCACCTTTACTTTGTTCTTGAAATCTCAGTTTATTTTCATACTCTGTCGTAACAGATATTGTTGAGACAGCTATAAAGACCTCGGACTAATGTGACCTTTGGTCTTGTTTTTTTTTTCCCCAAAATGACGATTGAAAATCCAATACTGATTGAAAAGCCAAAATCCAATACTGTGTCGTAATGTGTGGCAAAGAAAATCAGTAAGTGGACATTTGCATCGCTCACTGTGTAACTCTGAATACGGAAGTACGATTTGCTGCATTTGAGTGTGCTCGAAAATTCACCCAAAACATGTCAATTCTAAAAACTTGACGTGATGTCTTTGAACGCAACTCCCCGTTACCCGTAACAACGCAATTAAAGTCAGATTCAAATATTATGCTGTTACAGAAACCAGTATTAGGTAAATACATTTTGATTTGTGTGCATTCTTTTAAACTTGATTTAAATTTTCAGTTCATTTTGGCGCTGTTAGTACATACAAATACATATAAATATATTTAAATATATTTATATGTTTACACCTGCCCTGTCTTTTATTTTTCTTTCAATAAAATGCAGTCAAAATGGGCATATTTCATGACATAGTGATTAATCATGATTAATTAATTTCAATCCCATATTTATTATTCATTACAGACTGTTTACTGTCCTATTTTCAGAGAAAATAACATTAAATTTTTTTTTTTGAACAAAAATCAGCGAGGGCCATGAATGTGCGGGGATCCACGTTTCATAGCATCCAATGCAACGTGACCCACAAGGTCTTTGCAGAACACAGTTTGTTGTTAAGTTCAAATCATTTTGAAGGCTGTTGCATGTTGTTTGTGCTGTGTTTTTGTTGTTGTTGTTGTTGTTGTTGTGCTCTGTGATGGTGACTGCACTGAGAAGGTCATATTGTGCTTGTAGTAAGTGATTGTCAACATAACGCAGTGACAGTAAATAAACAAATGCATCAAAGCCAAGTTTGGCTGCCTCCACGTGTCAGCTACTTGTCTTTTTTTGAACATGATGCTCTCACTCCTCTTTTTTTCTTAAACCTCGGCTCCAACCGTGTAACAAGTAGTGGAGGGACTCGCAGGACCGTCTGGACAACAACGTAAGACCTAATAAATGAGCACCCCCTCCGTTCATCTCATCATTTGTTCATTAAGCCACTTGTTGGACGTGTCAACCGTCTGTGCAACTGCAGTATAGCATCCGTGTGTCCATCCATCACATACTGTGTGTCTTACCGTGACACACCTAATCTCACTTTAACAGTAGGAGGCGGCAGTCTCAGAGCGAAGAGGATGACGATGACGCAAGCATCCCTGTTAGAGCCTGGCCCAGTCAGTCTAGCCTCCACAGCACAGACGACCCGTGAGTATTCAAACACAATGCAGGGTTCCCCACATGATAACCCTTGGGTTGATATCGCAGCCTGCGAGATCGTCCGTCATCGTCAGCCAGTCAGACGAGCGCGGTGGTCAGCGAGCGTCTTCAGGAGCTGGTGCGCATGTTTAAGGAGAGGACGGAGAAGGCAAAAGAAAAGCTCATAGACCTTGACAGCTCTGATGAGGACATCCCCTGTGAGTGACGCTCTTGGTTTCTAAGCCACTGTTTACCAAACTTCATTGAGCCAAGGCACATACAGTAGTGTTCAAAATAATAGCCGTCCAATGAGACTAAACACTGTTATTAGTATATTTTTATTTTTACGTTACCAGTAGGTGCCGTAGAATCTCAGTAAACAAACCTGACCAAGCATTCATGATATGCACGCTCTTAAGGCTGTGTAATTGGACAATTAGTTGAAAGGGGTGTGTTCAAAATATAGTATAGAATATAAAATAGTAGTGTGGCATTCAATCAGTGGTTGATTTAGTGAAATAGCAGCTGTGAATCAGGTGACCCCTATTTAAGACTGACAATGGCACTTGTTAAACATCATTTCTCTTTGAAAGCCTGAGGAAAACGGGTTGTTCAAGACATTGATCAGAAGAGCTGCGTACTTTCATTAAAAAGTTGATTGGAGATGGGAAAACTTATGAAGAAGTGCAAAACATTTTTGGCTGTTTGGCTAAAACGATCTCCAATGCCTTAAAATGGAAAGCAAAACCAAAGACATGTGGCATAAAACGGAAGACAACTATCAAAATGGATCGAAAAATAACCAGAATGGCAAAGGCTCAGCCAATGATCAGCTCCAGGATGATCAAAGACAGTCTGGAGTTACCTGTAAGTACTGTAAAAGTTAGAAGACGTTTGTGTGAAGCTAATCTATTTATAAGAATGCCTCGCTAAGTCCCTCTGTTAAAAGAAAGGCATGTGCAGAAGAGGTTACAATTTGCCAAAGAACACATCAACTGGCCTGTAGACTTCTTCTTTTTGGGTCCAAGGGCCACAGACACTTTGTGAGATGACCCCCAAACTCTGAATTCAAGCCACAGTACAGAGTGAAGACAGCAAAGCATGGTGGTGCAAGCATCATGATATGGGCAAGCCTCATAATAAGGGCAAGCATCATGATATGGGCATGTTTCTCCAAATATGGTGTTAGGCCTATTTATTCCATAGCAGGGATCATGGATCAGTTTGCATATGTCAAAATACTTGAAGAGGTTATGCTGAAGAGGAATTTTGTGATATTTTGCCTACTTTTTTAACATTCTACATACGTATCCTTCTCAAAAGTATAACTTTAGATCCATAATATTTGGACTTTATTCTTGTAATGTTACAAATTTTTCCCACAACCTAATTGTCATAAAATGTACAAACCTCATTTGTTGTTTTGTTTGTTTTTCATAATATTATGATTTATGTATTTCTTTAGTATTTTAACTTTTATACATAAACACATAATACTTTATTTTTACGCTTTTGTTTTTTTCTTGTTAGATGAGGACTTTTTATATTATTAATATTCCTTTTATAAGTTATAAGAATTATATTTTTAGACTGTGCCGCGGGCAAATAAAAAAAATTTAAAAATAAATAAATATTAAAATAAAGCAAAATAAAATAAATTAATTGAATACATAAATTAAATTAATTTAAAAAAATTGCTGAATCCACAAGTCTTGTTCTTGCCTGGACTTTCCAATTTCTGTGTATTGATCAACAGATCCTGCAGATAAAATGCTTTCCAAGTGAAAAAAAGTCAATATCTCGCCATACTGTAAACATTCGGCATAACCGTGTCTTTTTCATCCCTCCTCCTCAAGCCTCAGCGCTGGCACCCACCTCAGCGCCCGCCCCTCAGCTGGTTGACAAGGACGAGGAGGAGGAACTCCCCGGCCCATCGGGAGGACGAGGAGTGAGCGAGGCGGAGGAGGAGAAGTCTGGCCCAAAGGTGAAACCCCATCGGTGGACACCAGCCTGTGTGCGCTATCGCTTCCCTACCAGCATCGACCCTTTCACCAGTGAGAACGCTCCCATCCCTTCCCTTGCCTCCACCTGACAGTTAGCATGCTTGGCCTCAGCGCTAACTGTTCCAACCCAGATCTAATGTTATTGCTGTTTCTAAATATCCTTATCATCTCTCAACTTCACTGCCCCCCCCCCCCCCCCCCCAGATCTGATGTACGTGTTGTGGATGTTCTTGGTGTCCTTGGCGTGGAACTGGAACGTGTGGTTTATCCCAGTCCGCTGGGCCTTCCCCTACCAGACCCCAGAAAATATTTACTACTGGCTTCTGACCGACTACTTCTGTGACCTTATTTACATCCTGGACATCACCGTCTTCCAACCGCGGCTGCAGTTTGTCCGTGGGGGGGACATCATTGTGAGTGCCATCACTGAGCGCTATCTCAGGTTGACAAGCTTTTCATATGCAAATCATTTATGACATGTCTTTTCTTTGCAGTATGACAAAAGGGAAATGAGAATGAATTACATGAAAAGTAAACGTTTCAAGGTGAGTTTTTAGCAGTTTAGTAGCTATTTTGGTCAACTTTTTCTGCCAAGGGCCACATGCCGAAAAACTGAAGGATGCGATGGCCACCGCCTTTTATTTATGGTTTATTATGACATCTTGATAATCAGTTTGGCTTCAAAACCAAGCTTGATGAATCACTGTTATTAGTATATTTTTATTTCTACATTACAAATAAATTCCAGTAGGTGTAGTAGATTCTCAGAAAACAAACAAGACCCAGCATTCATGACATGCACACTTGTAAGGCTGTGCAATTGGGCAATTAGTTGAAAGAGGGTGTTCAAAAAATAGCAGTGTGGCATTCAATCAGTGATCAATTTTGTGAAAAAAACAGGTGTGAATCAGGTGGCCCCTATTTAAGGATGAAACAAGCACTTGTTGAACATCATTTCTCTTTGAAAACCTGAGGAAAACGGGTCGTTCAAGACATTGTTCAGAAGAACAGCGTACTTTGATTAAAAGGTGATTGCAGAGTGGAAAACTTATGAAGAGTTGCAAAAAATGTTGTCTGTTCAGCTAAAATGATCTCCAATGCCTTAAAATGGAGAGCAAAACCAGAAACACGTGGCGGAAAATGAAAGAGAACTATCAAAATGAATGGAACAATAACCAGAATGGCAAAGGCTCAGCCAATGATCAGCTCCAGGATGATCAGACAGTCTGGAATTACCTGTAAGTACTGTGACAGTTAGACAATGTCTATGAGAATCTATTTACAAGAATCCCCCGCAAAGTCCCTCTGTTAAAAAAAGTAATGTGCAGAAGAGGCAACAATTTGCCGAAGAACACATCAACTGTCCTAAAGAGAAGTGGAGGAACATTGGATTATTGAAACAAATGGAGGGCTGATGAGACTAAAATTGACATCAAAAATGCTGTTTCTGAAGCAAAACCAAGAAATGTTAATGAGTCTTGTTTGTCATGTAGCATTAAAAATATACTCATAACAGTGATTCAACTGTTTGGTCACACTGGACTAATATTATTTTGAACACTACTGTATATGTAGGTTAGCATCATATTTTCCAGATTGCGGAAACACCGGCGCCTTAGCTTATATTGCATAGGATAGCCATCTTTTACTGTGTCTTGTTGGTAATGTTTGTTTTTAATGTTCTATGGACCTTGTGTGTGTCTGAAATAAAGGTGATGATGATGTAGTCACTGTAGATAGATTATATAACAGTTGTGACCAATCATAATATATATATCATGATTACAAGTGATGAAAGGGTTAACACAGAAACATAGCAGGATGATGAGTGAATGGAGGCAATGTACTCGCGGATATGCATAATGATTCCCGCTATTCATGTTTTAGTTTGATTTTTTTTCTTCAGTCGCTGAATGGAACTGTCATCTGTTTTTCAGTTCGATATGCTCAGTCTTGTTCCGCTGGAGCTTTTCTATTTGAAAACTGGCTTCAACCCTCTTCTACGCTTGCCGAGGATACTCAAGGTGAGCATTGTCATAAAACAACCACGAAAGCCGGCTTACCGACAGCAACGCAGTGGATTTTGCACATTTTTTACCAAAGCTTTTTTTTTATTTGTGGGAAATCCAACTATTTTGTGCTTACAATGTCCAGAATTAGGCTGTTTATTGGTATAGGTGTTTAACTAAACCTTGTGGTGCACAGAAAATAGTCAGAGGCAAAGCTCAAATTGCTGTAAATCACCTTAATATTTACACACTTACTCAAACATCCCGAAGTAACAGGAGCTTATCAATCCAAATAACTAAATAATTGACTAGAGGTTATGCACTGAACAAATATGCACATTAGCATTCAATAATGTCATTTAATCTTTCCTTTATGCATTCCAATATATTGTATCAGCATTAGCGACCAACGATGAGGTGAAAAGAAAAGTTAGCAAATTGGGGTAGAGAAAACAACATAAACATGCAAAAACTGGGGATCTGTAAACTGTATATATATATTTTTTTTCCAGTTAAATAATGGCCCACATTTCTAAAATTGATAGAATTTACCAAAAAATTATGTGGTTATTTATTTAGTTTTTTATTGCGCCTGAAAGTTCTCAGTAGGTACTCAAAAGGCGTGCAGGAACATCCCCCACAGGAAGTTGCCCGGCATACGCTGCGGGTTATGTGTACATATAATATATTAGTGTTTTGCATGCACATTTATGTGTAAGAGTTTATTTCGATACCACCGCAGTCTGTGTGGTGCAGATACATTGCACAATCCACATGTGTTATTCTTGGTTGCACGGTGAGCGAGCGAGGCGTTTGGTTTGGTGACCTCCCGTTGGATCTATGGTACTACCAAGAATGATGGGCACACCACACGAGGATCACTTATGTACCGTGCGTCTGTGTCATTGCTTCAACAGATCAACTCGTTCTTTGAATTCAACGAGCGTTTGGAGGCCATCTTGACCAAAGCATACGTCTACAGGTAAGCTGTCAAGGAAACAAGGAAAAAAAACGTTCAATGTTGAGCTTCCTCTCCATGGCATGGTTGTCCTCCTCATCACAATAACATGCTAATAAATGGCTTGTGCCGTGTCCTTCAGGGTGATCCGTACAACCACATATCTTCTCTACTGCCTCCACTTTAACGGCTGTCTCTACTACTGGGGCTCTGCCTACACCGGACTGGGCTCCACTCCGTGGGTGTACGACGGCAAAGGCAACAGGTCGGTGCGACAAACACAGTCACACGTTTTGTTTGGCTCAGGACAGGGGCGGGCAAACTGCGGACCATATCAAATGTCTTAATCTGGCCCACCGGGTTTTCCAAATTCTTTTTTTTAAACCTTTAACATCGAAGCTGTGGCACGCTTGGGTCGTAAGGGAAATTGGCTGATGCAAATTAGTAGTTAGTAGAAAAAGGAGGTCTGTGGTACCCGATCTCCAGATATTCTCCCACGTTTATTGCAAAATATATTGAAGTAAACAAAGAGGGACGTTAACATACTTTTGATATGCAGTGTTGTATTGTTCATATTGTTGTTGCTGTTGGACTGCCCAGCATGCCTTGTGGGCACTTGTAAATAACAGGTTATGTGTTATGTTAAGCTTGGCTGTTATTTCTAGCCACGTAGTAGTAGCAATAGTGGATGTATGTGATGTTTTAAGTGATGTGTTTTTTGTTTTGTTGCACCCTGAGCAAGTATTGTCTCTGTTTTGTTTATGTTATGTTTAGGGCTTAGTAGTTGTTTGTTACACCAGTATTGATCTAGGTGATGCTTTAACTTGCTGTGGAGGTGTTGTTGTTTTTTTGCACGGTGAGTAAGTATGTTCTTCTCTTTGATGCGGCCCGTGAGTCAAAAAGTTTGCCCACCCGTGGCTTAGTAGGTCGTGGAAATGTGGTTTGGATCACGTGATGGTTGCTATTGACTTGTGGTTGGCTGTTGTGTTGAGGCAATAGTAAGCAGCGCTTTCTGTCCTGTGTCCTCTTCTCTCCCCAGTTACATTCGCTGTTACTACTTTGCCGTGAAGACTCTCATCACCATCGGGGGGTTACCAGATCCCACCAATCTGTTTGAGATTGTCTTCCAACTCATCAACTACTTTGTGGGAGTTTTTGCCTTTTCTATCATGATTGGTCAAGTAAGTTTGAAAAAAAAACCCGGTACTGATAATGAAGCGGTAACAGAAAGATAGTGTGCATCATGAATGCGTTCTTCTCAGATGCGTGACGTGGTCGGCGCAGCCACAGCTAGTCAGACGTATTATCGCACCTGCATGGACAACACCATTAGATACATGTCTTCATATCGCATCCCCAAAGATGTCCAAAACCGAGTCAAAACCTGGTACAACTACACCTGGCAATCGCAAGGCATGCTGGGTAAGCTGTTCGCAAATTATACCTTGAAGTTGTTTTAGGCTGCCAAGCCAAGTGCCGGCAGTCGCAGATTTTGACGTTTATTATCGACTTTTAGTGTTTTAATTTTAGTGTAGCATTATTTGGACAGTCATATCAAAAAATGAATGAGGACGTATTAGCGTTATCTTAAAACCTAATAATTGTATAAGCTGTAAACCAATGAACATATTCTATGTGAATTCCAACCGATATAATGTCTTTTGAGCAATGTTGAGATCCAATGCTAGAGCAGTTTTAAAACACAATAATGCTAAGATATTCATTCAACAATATATTTGATGCACATTCATTATTCAGCATTTATCTGGTCCAATTTAAAAAAGAAAAAAGAAAAATATTATTCAAAAATAGGCCATTTTTTTAGCAGAAAAAACAAATGATTAACCATAAGTTGGTAATCATTTCTAAATATACGTAAAATGTACAGCATAATGTACAATTTTTACATTATTATGTCTTGTATGCTTCACTGCTTTTTCATCAAGCATTTTCGCACTTTGTTCGGCAGTCCCTGAACGCACCATAATTGTGTGCTGTTCAATCAGTGTCTATACATTTTATATGTTAAGATACCTTTAAGATTATACCTAACAGGAGGTAGCAGGAGGGTTTGGAGGGGGAGGCGCGAGGCGTGTGTCAAACAAAGTTTTATGAACGCCAGCAGATTTTTGCCATTCGCTGGTGATCTCAGAACGTTACAAAATCTTTCAGTATTGGATCTCATTAGACGTGATGTGGAGGCGGCTTATGCGGTACGAGTTAATAAAAGTTGTCCACCATCCAGACGAACAGGAGCTGCTAACTCAGTTACCAGATAAGATGCGTCTGGACATCGCCATCGACGTCAATTACTCCATCGTCAGTAAAGTCCCTCTCTTTCAGGTAAAGGAAAACATCATGCAACAAAGTACAGTCGAGCCCGTTTGTTTGGACAGCCCTCGGAATGGCCGACTCACGCCGACGTAAGCGGTCGTGGACGTAACCGAAACTGAAGCTAGCCGTTTTCTCGTGGCTTTGTCCTCAGGCATAATGAGAAGGATTTCTCAACGTACGTTTGGTGGCACGCTTTTCCTCCATTTGTGCATATTTTTATTTGGATTCTTGCGTTTTCATAAGAGATTTTACACTCTTATCTAACAGAGCTGCAGCTGTAAATCTTGGTTCCAATCTTCAATGAAAAAAATTAAAATAATTGGTGCACATGGTTAGTTGCTGCGGTAGAATCCAGGTTAAGACTTACTAGCTTACTTTGCACTAAACAGGAAGTCACCGTGCATATGTTTTAATGCTGTGTCACCAGGGGTGTCCAAACTTTATCCACTGAGGAAGACGTACAAAATAAAACAATTGGATGCTTAAAAAAGTGTCTTTAAATAGGCTTATTTAAAAAAAACTTATGTCAACTTTTTCCCTCTCTGCCTTTTTGCTCCATTTTTTCCCATTTTTGCGGTCTTTTTGGTAGGGCAGGGCAACCAGAAGCAAATCCTTATTGGAACTGCACATTAAGTGCTTTATGCACACTGTAGACCTTGCAATACACATGCATCGGTGTCTAATGTGTGTGAACATGGCTCATTGGAGTTGTGGTAGCCCCGCCGAATGTTGGGCCGCCGATGTGCTGCCGTAGCTGCTAGTTACGAAGGCGGCTGATGTGGAATCTGTTACCTCGTGTGTAAAAATTCAGTCCGAGAGTCATCGTCATTGTAGCAACACCCGTTTACTTTCGTTTGTTGCATGTACACCAAGTCCCATTACATCACAAGTTCGCCATTAACATGACATCTTCGCACAAAAACTCTGCTTACAGCGGTCGAAACATGTAAAGTCTTCTAGTTACCCTCTGTTTTATGCATGTAAACAAGCCACACCCACCGGATGATACAACCAAATACGGTCTCTCTACAATATTGGATTTAGTTTTTAGCTTAACAGATCTTACCAGACTGTAACTGTCTGGAAAGACTTCCAAAACCCTTCCCAGAGGCCAGGATTCTCGAGGGGCAGACGGATCCATAATGGCCACTATATCTTCAATAGCAAGATTCTTCCTCTTTTCATTCCATTTCTGCCTTTCTTGAAGCAAGGGTAGATACTCTCGCACCCATCTCTTCCAAAACAGGCCAGCCAGATACTTTACCTTTTTCCATCTCCTTCTTATATACTAATCTTCTGCTTTGAAAGTTCCAGGGGGAAGTTATGGCTTTCCTCTGAGCAGGAGGAGGTGGTTGGGTGTGAGGAGCTCCAAGTCCTTTGGATCATCTGAGAGCTTTGTGATGATTCAAAATGGCTTCTACTTCACACAACACTGTGTTCATCGCATCATCATCCAGGGTTTGTTCACCCTTCTCACCAGACCAATCATTCTCTCCCAAACCCCACCGAAATGTGAGGCAGCAGGCGGATTAAATGTCCAGCCTTTGCCCTGTGACAAGAACGACTTTATTGCATCTTGATCCAGCGTGCCAAGAGCCTTCTTCAACTCTCTCTCAGTCCCGACAAAATTTGTGCCATTATCAGACCACAAATGCTTCACTTGTCCTCTTCTGCTGATCAACCGTCTTAAAGCATTTATGCAAGAGTCTGTGTCAAGGGTAGCGGCAACTTCCAAATGCACGGCTCAACTTGCCAGGCTTGAAAATATAACCCCATACTTTCTGCAGTACGTTCTGCCTCTTTTGACATGCACTGGTCCCTATTCGGGATTTTTCTGAGCCCAATTAGTGGAAGCGCATCAGTACAAGGGAGAATCCAGCTGATTATGTGTCTAGAGGGCTGCGGGTCTCAGACTTCCTGAAAACTAGAACTTGGTTGTAAGGACCAGAGTTCTTGTGGAAGGAAGAGGCATCCGATACCATTGGCGTTAACACAGCTACACGCACAGACCCGCTCATTTCACATTTTTCGGATTGGGGGAAACTTAAAAGGGCAGTGCCCTGGTACTTAAGGTTGAAATGTGTATTGCAGGAAAGATGTTTATAAAGGAAACTTGAATGGATAAAACGCCACATGTGCACAAAATGACCACAAGAGGACGCAAAGGGACAATTAACGACCAGAAGGTCAACAGCTTGTCCATAGTGGAGCTACAAAGTGCAGAAGTCGCCATCATTTGGTAGGTTCTGTTTGGAGATTGAAGCTCTATCAATAGCAACATAATCCAGCGGAGTTCCATCCACAGGTTGGATCCCATGTTGGAGGATAGTTTCATCAAACTCTTGAGCATTCTGGGCGTGCTCATACTTTGGCTGCTGTATGAAGAAGCTTCTGGATCATCAAGGGGAATTCTGCTATGAGATAATTGACTGGACAGTGCAGCATTTGCCCGTGGTACAATGCACAACCCCCAGAAGATGGCTGACTTACCTGTGGCAAAAATTCTATCAGATCATGAAGCATTTGTGGTCTGATAATGGCACAAATTTTGTCGGGACTGAGAGAGAGTTGAAGAAGGCTCTTGGCACGCTGGACCAAGATGCAATAAAGTCGTTCTCGTCACAGGCGGAGATAGGCTGGACATTTAATCCACCTGCTGTCTCACATTTCGGTGGTGTTTGGGAGAGAATGATTGGTCTGGTGAGAAGGGTAATTAATTCAGTGTTGCGTCAACAAACCCTGGATGATGATGATGGGATGAACACAGTGTTGTGTGAAGTAGAAGCCATTTTGAATGATCGCCCTATCACAAAGCTCGCAGATGATCCAAAGAACTTGGAGCCCCTCACACCCAACCATCTCCTCCTGCTCAGAGGAAAGCCATCACTTCCAGAGAGAAGTGGACATCCCATCCCCTAACATCCCAACTGTAGCTGGAAACATGACCTGCAGTGCTTGAGCTGCACAAATAGTCAGATACAAATCAAACAACACGTCAACACACACAATGTAACCTACCAAATGCACCATGCGGGCATACAAATAAATGTCTACGCGCAACACCCATGCCAAAATGACACTCGTATATTCCTGCCGCAAGGCATGCTGGGTAGCTTGTGGTACTCACGCTCCCAACATGTCGCCGTGCATTTTTGCTTGAGTGTTTCCTCCTCTTTTTTATTTCTCTTTTCTCCAAATTATGAACCCGATGGCTTTGACTTTCTTTTTTCCATGTTTTGTTGACAAAAGTGACAATCCATCATCCAGTCATCCCCCACCGTCACTCAACAAGCAGTCGAAGCTAAACCATATTGACTCACAATTTGGTTGAGAAATATTATATTTGAGACTCTTGGTTTGCCATATAATTAATGTAATGTAATATTAAGAATGAAATGTGTTTTGTTACTTTTTTGGTGGCTGGGGCCCAGCAGTGAACTCACTGGTCTCATCCCCGCTCACTACTCGCTTTGGTTTGATCCACACCACGTGGTCATAAACGAGTCACTAGCCATAAAGGGCCCCCGAGGCCTCACTTTGGACATCCCTGAGCTGGATAGTTATGTTGCTGTTGTTGTTTCACGTGTTGACATAAACGGACCCATTTTCCATTGAAACGACGCCTTTGGCTCAGAAATTTGATGCCGGCCCGGTGGAGCGGGACTCGGTGGTCTACAGACGGATTGTCGACGTAAACGGGACCATCTTAAGCGGGCTCGGCTGTAGCAGTGACTGTTAATAAATGATTAGCCGCGTAATCCGACACGAGCCGACATTGAAATCCAGTGTTTGTTCCTCCTGATAGGGTTGTGACCAACAGATGATCTTTGACATGCTAAAAAGCCTGCGCTCAGTTGTCTACCTGCCGGGGGATTATGTCTGCAAAAAGGTGCACACACAAGTGCATTGTGGGTCTCCTTTATTGTGTGTACTGCCTGTGCTCACGTGGGACAGGTGACCATTTCAAAGTGAAGCGTTTCTGTCTTGCTCATCATTTGTCTCTCTCCACGTTCCCGCTCAGGGTGAAGTGGGTCGGGAGATGTACATCATCAAAGCTGGGGAGGTGCAGGTGGTTGGCGGACCGGATGGGAAAACCGTGTTTGTCACGCTGGGAACTGGCTCGGTTTTTGGAGAGATCAGGTAAAGACATTTTAAACATGCTATTGGATCCCCCGCAAATTTGCAGATTTTTGGTCCAAATTCCTTTTGTATTTTTCCGGGAAAATAGGCAATTTTCACCCACGAAAAACACATCTCCTTCACCATAAATCACTAATAAGTCAAAAATTGCTTGTTAATGGCGGTAACTCATGTATTTCATTATTTAATATCAATTTTTGTGTAATTTAGTGCCAAACCTTTCTCACAGTATATCCTCCCCACAGTCACACATTATCTGACGCTTTTTCATAACTTTATTGTGACCCGAACACATCAACAGCAGTCCAATTCCAACACCTTATATGGACCTCCAACTCACAAGCACGTCTCTAGTCCGTTCAGTCTCGGAGCGACACTTCCTCATTCTCACTAGACAACCTCGGGATGCATTCAATGACCCTGCGGACATCTCATTTACATCCTTGTTATGTATGCGTGTGTGGTCCAAATCAGTGGTTCCCAAACTTTTTATAGTCGTGTACCCCTTCAGACATTTGACGTGAAGCCGTGTACCCCCTACTCCTGCACACTGAAAAACATACACCTTTTTATCTTAATTAACTTAAAATATTGAACATAATTGATTGGTTCGTTCATTTTATTGTAATTATGAGTCAAAAATGTGTATTTTGACTGAAAATAGACAACTAATTAACCTCACTTTTTTTGTTCACTCACAATGGCTGGTTTAAGTCTGCATATTAATTTAATTCCAAATTGAAGGGGAATGTTAGTAATAAAGCAGTATCCGAAGTCAAACAAAATACATACAGTAGGCTACAACCAACCATAATGCTCCGTTCACCTTGCGCTGTGAGGCGTTCAGGCCCACTCGTAATTGTGAGCGTTAGACGCTAATTGTTTTCAGTTTTTATTCACATACTCCCTACTACAATTGGCATACCCCAAATAAACAAGTACAATTTGCTGCATTTAAGTATGCTCGGCAATCCCAGAAAAGACTGCTAAGCATGTGAATTCAAGTGAAATCATTGTGATGTCTTTTTGTAATAACACCATTAAAGTGATTCACTTGTTCTGCTACTGTTAAAGACGAAAAAATTGGTCATATTTCATACCTATTTGCAAATGGTGATTAACCGGGATTAATTAATTTGAAAGCTGTGATTAATTTCATTAACACAGCCCTAATTATAATTTACGTGATAATACAGTTAAAATGTACAGCTTACATGCGGCACTCGTAGTGAGCCCACAATTTTTACATGTCTTTAAGCTTCACTGATAGCACTGAGATGTCACACTTTGTGCAGCAGTCCTTGAACGCACCATAGTTGTGTGCTGTGAGATGTAAAGGTTTGTTTGGCTCTGACGACCAGGCTAATGGATCATCTTCTGTTATCAAAAGGGTTAGTTTGAAGTCGTTGAAGAATGTCAGTGTTTAGACAGCAGGTGTTTTTTTTTTGGGTGGTGTATTTTGTGGGAAGTTTTTAAGATAATCTACGATCCATGTCTTCCCTTTGATTGACAGTTTGCTTGCCGTGGGCGGGGGCAACAGGCGCACGGCAAATGTGATCGCTCACGGCTTTGCCAATCTCTTCATCCTGGACAAGAAAGACCTGAATGAAATTCTGGTCCATTACCCAGAATCCAAGAAACTGCTTCGCAAGAAAGCAAGGTTAGCTATACCATATGGCTTTTCATGGGAGCTTAATACACGACATGTATTGGGACACCGCCCCGTTCTTTATGGATGTGCTTTTCGAAAAATGTTGTTTTTGAGTCGGCCTGTCATTGAAACATTTTTAGCATGCAGTATTGCAAAGCGCCCGCACGATGTTTAAAGCATAGTGTCGCCTGTTTTTCACTTAACCTCGCCAAAATTTTGCTCCAGTTTGCGTACATTTTCAATTTCAGCGTACAAAATGGCGCACGTCTTGTCGTGTTATTAATAATTATCAGCCGATAATTAACCAGGCTGATATTCTATGTTTTGTTAGTTTTTTTAATACGCTGATCAATAAGAGATCAATTTAAAACTGGGTTATTGTGGCGGCGTTCACAGTTGCCAACTCCTCAGTAAGAAAAGTCGCTATTGACTGTCCTAGAAGTCGCTACACGATGGCATTGGCTAATTTGCATATTGTTTGCATACAAAGTTGTAGGAAAAAAAGCATCAACTTGTAGGAGAGACAACAAAATGCGTAAGAAAAAGAACGTTTAAAACTACGAATAATCTTAGATTTGTTCATTTAAAAGTGGCCTCTTCCCCTTTGGAGGCCGCTTTGTAAAACTGGGCGAGATCCACCTCGCTCGTACGTGATTCATGGATGCGTAGAGCGCCACTATGCTCTCAGTTTGCCACGGGAGCTGCCAGTGCACTGATGTTTTGTGACTGCTTTAGGGTGGGCCGAACCTCTTCACTTAGAAATCCCCAAATGCCAGAACACTCTCCAACGATGGCAGAAAAATCGCTACATTTGTCGCTATTCGCCTTTGAGAAAATGCTAGTTGCCAGCTTTGGGAAAAAGCCGCCAAGACTGCAGTTCTGTTTCCAGCATTGTCCCACACACAGCACCATCGCACTGGTTACACTCAGAGCCATGTCACAGATAACAGCCAATCAACAGTGAAAGCTGTGCATACACTCAGTGTGGTGACGTTCCAACCCCCTTGACGACATATTTTCTCTAAAGCCACTAGCGACAAATCTAGAGACTTTTTCTGCCATCGTTTTTTTGGTATATGGGGACTGGTGCTGTTGACAGGTCCGCCCTGACCAAAAGCAGTCCCAAACCTGATGTGTACAGTTCCAAACAACACTGAGAGCATGATGTGGAGCTCTACGCATCAAAAGTGCAAATGAAATGAAAATGAATCAAGCTCCTGCCTAAAACAGTTTCTTAATCAATGACTCATTATTGTGGTGTTTTGATGAATTGCACTGCATGGAATAAGCAAAATAATATGAGTTGGGGTAGGTTAAAAGATGGAGTTTGTGTTACCCTAAATCAATTTTGACTCAAAATATTGGTTATCAGTCTTTATGACTAAGAAAGATCGGTATCGGCCCTGAAAAAAAACACATCGGACAATCTGTAGTTAATAATTCACTGTGTGAGTCCATGCCTTCAATTTTTAATTGAATGCCTAAAACAGATCTAAATGCATACAAATGATGAGCGAGACATGAGCATCTAATGTTACTTTAACCTTCATTGAAGACATGATTGTTCCTAAAGACACGGATCAACATTTTTGTCTTATTTCATGAATTCAACAGCGATGGATGAAGACGTGTGTCCCAGCACTTCTCTTCGCACATATTTCTCAAAAATGCATCAAAACAGCTGCTCTCCCTCATGTGCTTGCTGCCTCGCTCCGCTCTAACACGTTTTGTTTGCATCACTTCCTGGCAGAAAGATGCTCACCAAGGGGAAGAAAGCTGAGCCCAAAGAAGAAGTGAAGGAGCCCCCCCAAGGCCTGGCAGCCCGCGTCAAGCCCGAGACTCCCAAGTTGCTAAGGGCGGCCCTGGAGATGACTGAGAAGTCCACCGGACTTAAAGGAGCCATGGCCCAAGTCAAAGAGAAGACCAACAAGTCCACTGTCTCACTGCAGGTTAACGTTTTTTTTTAATGAGGCCTATATTTATATACAAATAGTGACATTAATGGTTTATTGTTTAATCGTCTTTTACACAAATAATGATAATTAACAATGGATTTTACAATATATGTAATGCATTATAATAAATACAATTCCGTACTACTTAATAACATACTGCATAACAACATACTGTAGGTTTTTTTCATCCCTAATTTTTTTCAGTTCAAAATTGAAATGTCAAGCGGCTTTTAAAAACTAATTAGTTATAGTAACTGATTACTGGTCCCAAAATTATTAACAGACCGACTCTGTCTTAATGTAATTAGTTACCAGGTTACCAGGGCTGAGCTTGAGACTTGCAAATCTCTACCGTACCACTGGGGGGCAGTGTTTCCTGAGCGTGAGCAACAGCAGCTCTTGCTGACCAGATATTTAGCTTCCTGTGGCATAGTAGATAACAATGGCGACTGAAACAACATCCAGAGGGCAGATATACAAATGATTATGAAAACAGGACTGTAGTGTCATAAATCAGAATCAGAATCAGAATCAGAAAAACTTTATTGCCATTGTCAGTGAACAATTCACAAACTAGGAACTTTCTTTGGCGACAAAGATATGTATTTTTGGTTTTTCAATGAAATTCATGCATCGCATTGTCTTTTCGGGGTCTTTAATTACTCATATCCATCTCGGACAGCAGTCCAATTAAAAGTTAACCACATTATTAAAGGGGACCTAATATACTATTTTACTATATTTTCGGGTATTGACTTCTGAACTCCTATAGAACAGCTACGCACAATAACCCAAGATCAGGGGTCGGCAACCCTTACCAGCCATTTTGTTTCCTCTTCCAGTAAAAAAAAACATTACAAAACTTATAATCTTTTTAAAAATGTAATCTTTTTGTATGTACTATGTATGTACTTGTTAGAACCACAAAATTCAAGAAAGACACGTGTAGACCAACTCTGAGCTAATTTAAACACTGAACTGATTTGTGTAAAATGAAAAATAAAATAGCCAACTTAGCCAAAACAGTATTGTGTTAAGTTCTGTTGGCAGATGAGCATATTTTTTTCTTGCAAGCCAGGAATCAGCAACTCCAAACACCTCTGCCTGATGCTTGCCTCTTTAGGAAAGCTAAACAAAATTAGCTTACGCGTATCATTTGAAAATGTATTCATTACATTACCCAATATTTAAAAAAAATAACGGCTCCCAACACTTTTAATAATGAATTAATTTTATTTTTACAGTATGCCGAGGGCCGGTGAAAAAAAAGTGGCCTCCTTGACTGCACTTTAGTCACAACATACATTATTGACCCTGCACTCTATTACATCTCTTCTGCAGGCGTCCATCTCCTCCCCCTTGCCTACTCCATCTCCAGTCTACAGGTCCGGCCCGGACAGAGACATCTCCACGCCCTCGCCCACTTTGGCCAGCTCCACGTCATTCCTGTCCACCTTGGCATGCTACAACGACAGCTCCGACATGTCGCTCCCACCGTCCCAGTGCTGCAGTGACACGGAGGACGTGCTGCCGGTAGATGACAGATGGGAGGGAAGGGGCACGGAGAAGGAGGCCACCGATGGGGGAAAGAAGGTGCGGTGATAATAATAAAAATAAATGCCTTGCATAAGAAAAAGATGGCGTAAGTCTCACCACATTATTAGCTCGCTGCTGTGGAGCTAATAATACGTTACCTTATAAACAAAACAATAACACGTCTTGTTTTTGCTGTTGTTGAACAATACATATTTACAGTCTCTTATATGTAAATGTAAAGTTTGCCTTACCTTTATTTTGTGTTAAAGTCAGTAGCTTACACTGCTAATGCATCCCCCCCCCCCCCGCTTTTATCTATAAAATATGTACATATCAAATAAAGTTGAATTTGAAATGTAAAATTATTCCACCATATACAGGCGGTCCTTGGGTTACGAATATATAAACATATTCCTAGGTGAGGTAAGGTGAGGTCCTTGTTTTTATCCCTGTGGTTGTCTTCTCCTCTCAAATCTCCTCGTAACAGCGCACGGACTCCACGACCCCTCCAGCATTCAATTGTCTTAATCCTTTAAGATGGTCGCGACAGTCGAGCGGTCGGGACCAAAAAAGCTGCCGATATTGGTGTCCATGTCTCCTTTCCCTCAGCTTTTAATGAAGTTCATTTTCACTTCCACGGTGATGGCTTTCCTTTTCTTTGGCGCACTGCTGCTTGGGAGACATAATGACGTGTCTAAATGCAACTAATAAACGATGTCCTTTTTCCTCGGTGTGTATTCCCGTGTTCTTCCGACAGCGCGTGCTGTAACTAGTTCCCGAGCGGGTTTCGTGAAGCGTGGTGAGACAGAACGCCGTAAACCAAGGACCGCCTGGGAATTACACAGTGGTTGCCGTGTCAAATCATGTGTATGTTTGTCCGTGTTTTACCAGCTCTATGTTGCTATACATCAGGGATACGCGTTGGCTTTTATTTGAAAACGGCCACTTTTTCAGTACACGGCCCTCTGAGAGCAGTGCTGGGACACCGCTGGTGTAGATGATTTTACAGTAAATACACAGACCCTGCAAATACCATTGTTTATCATTTGGAGTGTGTAGGCTGGGTTATTATTGACATGTTGTGTGTGTCTCATCATGCCGTGCTCATACCTATTATGTTATTAAAGTGGCTGTTGCTGCTGCATGTATGGATCTGAAACAACAGCGAACTTCTCCAGTCTTTACAATAAAAATTGAAGGTGTGATGCTCGCTTCTAATATTCAGTCCTTGCAAAGACAGTTATGGACTTCAAGCTTAATGAAGGTACTCAAGTGCACTTCTTGATAAGGTACATCCGCTGTTGCCAGGCTAGATTACATTAAGAGGACATGTGCGCCCTTTTTGGTTTCCATTCAATAACATGTTTCCAGAAAGGAAAGTGTACAAAGTTCATGAGCTAGTGTGTGGTTGGCAGCGTGGTTGGTCGGTTTCATCTTTGGTTTAAGGCGTCCGAGTACATTTTCAGAATGACTCACAGCCACATACAAGTAAAGGTAAAAGTTTAACCTGCAAACCAGCTGAAGCTGAATCATTTCAACATACATACTTGCATACATGTGAAGTGTATACGCGAAGGTTTGGGCACCCCTGATCATTTTCAAGATTTTGCTTTATAAATCATTAGTTGTTTGGATCAGCCATTTCAGTGAAATATATCACATATATTAAGTATATTGACACAGTGATATTTGAGAAGTGAAATGAGGTTTTTAGGATTTACAGAAAGTGCGCAATAATTATTTACACAAAATGAAGAAGGTGCATACATTTGGGCACCCCAACAGAAAAATGTCGTCAATATTAAGTAGATCTTTTGCGGAAATAACAGCCTCTGAACACTTCCAATTAGGGTGTGGATTCTGGTTGACAGTGTCTTTGACCATTCTTCTTTTACAAAACAGTCAGCTTTGATGGTTTCCGAGCATGGGCAGCCCGCTTTATATCACGCCACAGATTTTCAATCATATTAAAGTCTGCGGACTGAGATTCCATTCCAGAATGTTGTACTTGTTCCTCTGCATGAATGCCTTGGTAGAATTTCAGCAGTGTTTAGGGTTGTTGTCTTGTTGAAGTATCCAGCCCCGGCGCAACTTCAACTTTGTCACTGATTCTTGAACATTGTTGGCAAGAATCTGCTGATACTGACTGGAGTGCGTGCGAACTTCAGTTTAAAAAGATTACCAGGACCTGTACTGTCCACACAGCCCCAATAAACTTCACCGTGGGCAGCGTTGTGGTTGTCTTGGAATGCTGTGCTCTTCATCCGCCATGTATCGCCCCTTGTTACGTCCAAACAACTTCATTTTAGTTCCATCAGTCCACAGCACCATGTTCCAAAATGAAGCTGACTTGTCCAAATGTGCTTTAGAAAACCTCAAGCATCTCCGTTTGTGGTATGTGCGCAGAAACGGCTTCTTTGTCATACAGCATCCCCTTGTGCAAAGTGCGCAGAATGACCGATCCACAGTGACACCATCTGCAGCACGATGATGTAGATCTTTAGAGCTGGTCTGTGGGTTGAGTTTGACTGTTCTCACCATCCTTTGCCTCTGCTTGTCTGAGATTTTTCTTAGCCTGCCAGAACCGAACTGCGCCTGCGCTTTCATTATCTTACTATGTTCCTCACAGTGGAAACTGACAGCTGGAATTTCTGAGCTAGCTTTTTGTATACATCCGCCAAACCATGATGTTGAACAATCTTTGTTTTCAGGTCATTTGACAGTTGTTTTGAGGTTCCCATGTTGCCACACTTCAGAGAAGATGCAAAGAGGAGAACAACTTGCAATTGGCCACCTTAAAAACCCTTTCTCATGATTAGCATGACCTGTGAATGTAGGTCAAGGGTCAATGAGCTTACCAAACAAATTTTTTGTTGCAATAATTGCTGCTAAAGGTATTCAACTCAATAAAACAACAAGGGTGCCCACATTTATGCACCAGCCTAATTTTGTTTAAATATATTCTAAAAACTTCATTTCACTTCTCAAATATCACAGTGTTCGTCTGCTATATGATATATTTAACTGTAATTGCTGATCCAAACAACTAATGATTTGTAAAGGAACATCTTAAATATTATCCGGGGTGCCCAAACCTTAGCATACCCATCCATCCATTTTCTATGCCGCTTATCCTCATTAGGGTCACGGGGATGCTGGAGCCTATCCCAGCAGACTTTGGGCGAGAGGCGGGGTACACCCTGGACTGGAATCAATCGCAGGGCACATATAGACAAACAACCATTCACACTCACATTCATACCTATGGACAATTTAGAGTCACCAATTAACCTAACATGCATGTTTTTGGAATGTGGGAGGAAACCGGAGTACCCGGAGAAAACCCACACACGCACGGGGAGAACATGCAAACTCCACACAGAGATGCCCAACGGAGATTTGAACCCAGGTCTTCCAGATCTCCTGACTGTGTGGCCAATGTGCTAACCACTCAGCCACCGTGCGGCCCACCTTAGCATACCACTCTATATATTTAATCATTTGACGCCCTAATATATGTATATTTTTAATTTGACGTATAATACGGCCGTGAAATGATTAAAACTTTTAATCAGACTAATCACACTTTTCAAAGTAATTAATCATGATTAATCACCATTTGCAACTATGTCATTTGTACTGTTTTTTATTGAAAGAAATATAAAAGACAGGACAGGATTATATATAAGTGTATATATTAACAGCTCAAAATGAACTGAAAACTTAATCAAGCTAAATAATAGCACACATGGCTGAAAATCTATTTACCAAACATTCCTTTCCTAAATAGGAGCACAATATTTGAATCACCCTATAACCGTGTTATTAGGAGCAATGGCGGATTGCATTCAAAGACACCACGTAAAATCTTGAATTCACATGTTTGGAATCTATGTTCCGGGATTTCCGAGCACACTTGAATGCAGCACATTCTTCCGCATTAAGGGTTACAAAGTGAGTGATAAGAATATCCACTTTTTTCGGCCGCACCTACACGCACAGTGAAGAGGTTGTTGTGATGTTCAGAGTGCCGCTGAATGCATCTCTCTCGCGGCGGAACGGGCTAGAGATGTGTTTGTGAGTTGGAGACACGTGCGGTGTTGGAATTGCACTGCTCTTGATGTGTTCAGGTCAGAATAAAGTTATGAAAGAGCAGCAGACTCTGTCGGACGCTGAGTACGACAGACACATTTATGGTGTGTACTGAAATATAATGAAAATGAAAAATAACATTCAATTGAATTAAACTTTAGTCATTGGGTTTAGAACAATAACAATGTAAGCCCGGAAGGCTTCCTGTATTTAGGTTTCCCCGCCCCGTTGTGACGTCACCGCAGTCAGCAGACCCACCGTCGGACAACACCGGCGCGGCGGCATAGAAGATGTGTGCTGTATGGTTCCTCACTCTAAGGCAGCTTGTTGACATGGCAGCTTGTTGACATGGCTCTCCGCGGCTTCCCGCTGCCACAGCGGTGCTCCTACCGTTCATAAGTGTTACCATGAGACCGGGTCGAGGGAGCTTGCTAGCCGGTAGCCTAACTTAGCTTCCAGGCTAGGTAGCTAGGTAGCAGGTTAGCTTCTCTCTGAGGGTTTAGCAGGCGTACTTGAATGTCCCAACCCCCGAGGGCTAAGTCACATGGAAGGCAGCGATGAGGAGGACTCTCCGGAGGCACCGGAGCTACCCCTGGAGGTGAGTCGACTTGTAAGGTCGGTGAAAGAGATGCTAGTGGCCACCTAGCCTAGAGAGAGCTAGCTTGTCACACAAATAGGGGGAGGAGATCGATTCCAAATAGGGTCGAATCGATGCTTGCGTGATGATATCGATATTCTTAGTTATGGTCTGTTTAGTTTGACTTAAATTTTTATATTTACTTAACATTTTTTGTTGTGTTGTTACATTATTGATATTTGAATTAATTCCTAGGCAAACATGACAACATTTACACTAGAAAACTGGAACCTAAACAGGAGAGCGACAGGAAAAATGAGCAAAATATTGAAAATTCCGGGGGGGGGCAGGAGAGTTTGACAGGTCTGGTTCTTGGACACTGCAAAATTTGGGGGAATAAAAGGGGAATTGGGAGTCATTGTATTGTTATATTAATTATCTCACAACTAAGTTGGATAAATTTATAACTTTTCCCAGTGTTATGTGGTCATTATTATGAGGAAGAAAACAAGAGAATCAGAAAATCATTTAAGGATCTTGAGAATTGGGACTTTCAGCAGAGACTGGACACAATATGCATGTACTGAAAATGCAATGCAAACTCTGATTGATTATTTTTGTCGTAAAATTTTAACTTATGACCGTTGTTGTATGGTAATGGTTTCCATGTATTTCAAACATGCTTCAAAACGTTATGAATTACATCACAAGTTTTTACTTGCACAATTCAGCGTGTCGGACAAGGAGTGGCTCTTATTGAATCCTAACCCTTCCCTTCCGTGTCTCAGCAAGCATTACTAGATGTTACCTTTGTCTAACAGGGAAAGAAAGTTCCTCCTCCCTGAGCCACCACCTTATCGTGGTGGAGGAGTTTGCGTGTCCCAATGATCCTGGGAGCTAAGTTGTCGGGGGCTGTCATGCCCCTGGTAGGGTGACCCGTGACAAACAGGTCCTAGGGGAGGGACCAGACAGAGAGTGGCTCAATAGACCCTAATGATGAATGATACAATTGGACTTGGTTTTCCCTCGCCCGGATGCGGGTCACCGGGGCCCCTTTCTGGAACCAGGCCCGGAGGCGGGGCACGATGGCGAGCGTTAGGTTGCTGCCCCCGCGACCCGACCTCGGATAAGCGGAAGAAAATGGAAGGATGGAAAGAAAGTTCAAACAGATTTGTTAAAATGAAGAAATAAATATGAACTATATTAAAGACGATGTATTAAATAATAAATGAATTCAGGGTACGTGATATCCGACACTGCTTTTCGGTATTCTTACCAGTTTTGTAAAATTATGACTTTTTCTGGTAATATAATGACTTTATCCTCAGAATTATGTTCCCATTGTACTCATTTGTAATAGAAAGTGAGGTTTGAAGCTGTCACGGCTCCAACCTGATGTCTCGCCCTCGCATTCTTTACAGATCCTGGTTTACGTGCTAGGCTTTCTCCCGACTTCAGACCGAAAGGAAGCCTCACTGGTGTGCAGCAGCTGGTACCTTGCCAGCCAGGACTTGCGTTTTCAGGTCATTTGTGTAGCATACGTTCCACGATTCTGCCATGTCGTTGTCATCGGTTGCAGTATGTGGGGCAAACCTTTCGTCTGTTTCTCTCTCTCTGTGTAGAAAAATGTCACTTTTTGCTTTCCGGCTTCAGCCTCATCCCTGGAGCTGGTCAGGGGCCTGGGGCGAAGGCCTCGCTGCAGCCTGATCATCAGCCAGCTGGATGGATTCAGCTTGTCCCGATCTCTGCTCATGGAGGTCAGTTTTTGGCATGTCAGCTCACAAAAACCTTCATATAGGGTGCAGCTTGAATCAAAGAGTTTCAGAATTGACTAGAGTTAGAATTGACTCATTGTATTGATGTTTGTTTCTGTTATACTGTTATACAGATTTAGAGCAGCAGCAGCAGCGACCTGCTCTACAGTCGTTCCACGCCACATGCCGTTTCGAATTTCCCGACTTCACTCTGTCATGTGTTTTCAAAAATATATTGATAAATCATTCTGTTTTGCCTATTATTTTTAAAAAAGTATAATACAAGTATAAGACATTGAGAGACACATTGATAGGTAGTGTCGCTCAATACTGACATCTGCTGGATCTTTAAGGGAGCGCATCTCAGCAGTGACGTCACACTTGGGTTATACCCACAGTCTCTGTTAGTGTAGAGCAGAGGTTCTCTTTTCTGTCATGCCCTCGCGGGGGACAGAAATGATTTTGCGCCCCCCCAATTGAAATACTATTGATAACTGATAATATATGTTTATCTGTAGTGTAAAAACTGAACTTGAAACTGAAACCAGGGAAAGGCAACAAAATGGAGAGCTGCGAAGAGTCCAATTGCATGTTGAATATGATCAATTTGGACATGATGGGCATGTTTACACTTGCTGTTCTTCCGGATGGCAGTAAATCCCACACTGATCATGAAGAGAGCGCATGTCCACATCTTATGTGTCTGTCCCTCTCCCTCAGGTGGGTTTATGTCTGGGCCCCAAATTGGACAGCTTAGCCCTGCCCGGCAGCAGCGTGTCCGAGGCCTCCGTGCTGGCCCTCCTCCCTCGCCTCACCTCCCTCCGCAGGCTCGACCTGCGAGGGCTGGACAGCCTCTTCATGTCGGGAGCTTTCCTGTCCAGGGAGGAGCACAGACGGCAGGTACGTGGCGTCACATGACCGCCGAGCTCATTATTGATGCTGCTAGTTTGCATTAGTTTCCCACAGGAACCACCAGGTGGTGCTGTTTAGTTGTTTACAGTGGAACCTGTCAATGCCTCTTAAAAGCAGTTGACTGTATATCATATAAAATAAAGTTTTTTTTAATTTAATTATGTCAATGTCGACTTATGCAGGCACTTTTTGTACGGGTTCTTGACAGGTCCCACTGTAACACAGCCCATTACCGTGTACACAAAATAAACGTATAATTCTCACCGTTGTGTTCTAGGTCAGGGCGGCCCTCTCTGGGCTAGAGGAGCTGGACCTTTCCGAACTGCGCTACCTCTCTGACCTCACCTTCAACCGACTGACGGGCTGCACGCCACGCCTCCGCCGCCTCTCCTTGGCCGGCTGTCATATCGCGTTTGAGTTTGACCCCTATCGTGGATGCCCGGTGGGAACCGTGGAGGTTTCCTCCGCGCTGCTATCGCTGAGGAATGTGCGGAAGTTGCTGATGGCGCAGACGCCCACCCTTGTCGCTCTGGACCTCAGCAGAACCTCCATCACCCCTGAGTCACTTCGCACTATTGCCCAGGTCAGAACAGCTCATCTTGTAAAGCAGACAGAGATTTTTTGCTTTTGTTGACGAGACTCATGGAAATAAACCAGTTCCGCTTTTTTGTTGTTGCTAAAAATAAAAATATTGTTTTAAAAAGTCCACAAGTGCTCAATTTAGAGTGTGTGTGTGTTCCAGGTGGAGGGTCTGGCCTTAGAGGAGCTGTGTCTGCAAAGCTGTAAGGAGCTGACGGACTATTCCGTGGAGGTTCTGGTGAAGCGCCAGCCCAGCCTCCAGAAACTGGACCTCAGTGGCTGCACTGAGCTGACCAGCAGGGCCGTGGTCGCCGTCGCACGAGGCCTGAGCTCACTGACACACCTGTCTCTGTCACGTGACTGGAGGATCGCTGAAACAGGTGTCTTTTTTGACTTTGTTATTGTTATTATTATTACATATAGTTTATTTTTCTAAAGTGGTGTTTACACCCTCACCCATTTTATCCCGGTAGCGGTACCCGATTTTGCGTGCCATTGAGTAAATAGGTTGTAAACTGGTGTGACGTATGTGTAACACGTGCAGGGCTATGTGCCAGTGTGCAAAGAAAACTTTGAAACATTCAAAAACTGTTGCACACATAATTTCCTTGAACGCACCGCAGCCTATCCTTAAACAACGCTTTCTTATATTATTAGAGCCATCTGGACATGAAATAGCACCCCTATAGTCACCTTGGCACTTATCACTCAATATAGTAGACATAATAAGTAGACATAAATAAGACTTGTGTTTGTGTGTGTTGCTGTAAAAGTGTTCTACTGCTAGGGGAGCGGAGTAGGGGGTGGACAGGAAGTGATAATGGGGGTTCAGAATTGAATTTTATCTTGGTGTGGATAATGACCCCAACAGTAGCTTGTGTCTGGGATTATTTTGAATGTCAGGATATATTTCAAACCTCCAATAAAAGCCTGTTGTTCCAGTGATCAAGCCTGGTGCTTGTGTGTCTTTCCACATAGTCACTTGCTGACCAGTGTAGAGTATTACATATCATCACAATGTCTTTGAACGGCTTATATTTGCATTTTATTTCGATTAGCCATCTTGAAAATACTTAATTAGGGCATTAAATACAGAAATGTGCCTAAATAGGTATGCGTAATAAAGCGTGTTAACTTTTCCATCACCTCTTGGTTGGGCTGAATTTCCCCTGTGAAAATCTCTTTTTTTTCTACTTTGTGCCTCCTTCCTGCTCTTTGCTTGTTCTCTTTCTGCAGATGCGAGATATTATAGACATTTCTTTTCTTCAGTGTGAGCTTTTTCTCTGGAGTTCAACATCTTGTCGGTCCTGTCAGCGTGGTCATGTCGTGCCAATGTGCAGTATTTTTGGGCACGCCAAGTGTATAATTTATGCATAAACAGCGTGCGAACTATTCTTCAGGCTCTTCAGGTGTGGAGGCAAAAGGCGTACAAGTGTAAACACCGACTTCTGTCTGCTAGGTGCGGATGGAGCCCGGACTTGATCCTGAAATAATACTCAAGGAGAAACCAGGCTCTTGCTACTGTATAATCAATAGTCTTCACTGCCATCAAACATCTACATAAGACACCCAATGTCATCCAAAAGCTCAGCAAAATCGGTTTCAAACACTTAAATGGGAGCATGTCAAAAACAAGCATGCTTATGAGGAGAAATGCTAAAGGAGAACTGCACTTTTTGGGGGGAATTTCATTCGAATGCATAGTCTTTCTCTTTCCTGTGTGTTCTAAAGATATAAAAAGAGGCAGCTCATTAATGCCTGTAATGTTACACATTTATTCCGCCTACAAAACCCCAGCTATCAAAACACCCCCAGCAAGGTTTTATGGTTTCATATCCTTACTGTGAGCATGTAGTAACAGGCACCGTCATGATGACATGTAATACTTGCAGTATTTTGGTCATTTGAAGCAAATTACCAGAACGTCCGTCTTTCCTCTGCGCATTGATTTCACATAGCAACATAGAAAGGAGCGCCTAGAACCAAGCATTAACTTTTCCAAACTAAAAAAATACCAAACATTATTAGCAAAAGTGTGGTGAAGCCGGTGTGGTGTGGTGTGGCAATGTGTCACTACGCCATTAATGTTGTTCTTTGGTGCAATGATGATAATAATACTAATAATACCAATGCCACTGTAGCTTGGTTAATATGCAGGTCACATTACTTAAATGGAGCCGTGTTGGCGCTTTTTTCTTTTTTTTATTCTTTTTCCAAAGGCCAAATGTACTTGTGGCGGTCCAAACGTATTAACTTCACGGATAAATCAATGTTTGGGAAACACTGACCCACTCACCCAATGGTAACCAGAGTACCGATTTATAATACATTTTATTTATATGCGCTTTTCAAAAAACTCAAAGGCACTTTGCAATGAAGCAACAAATTTAGAGTGGTGTGAAAAACTATTTAACCCCTTCCTGACTTTTTAGAGATATTTTCCCAAAAGTCTTGGCAGTCATCGAGATGTTTTTTAGCAAAATTAAGATGAGCCTTAATGTTGTTTTTGCTTAGTAGTGGTTTGCGTCTTGGAACTCAGTCAGTCTCTTTCTTATGGTGGAGTCGTGAACACTGACCTAATTGAGGTAAGTGAGGCCTGCAGTTCTTTAGATGTTGCCCTGGGATCTTTTGTGACCTCTCGGATGAGTTGTCTCTGCGCTCTTGGGGTAATTTTGGGCGGCCGGCCACTCCTGGGAAGGTTCACCACTGTTCCATGTTTTTGCCGTTTGTGGATAATGGCTCTCCCTGTGGTAATCATGCCTGGAGGTGGCTACAGAAATTGAACTCAGGTGTGATAAACCACAGTTAATTATTTTTTAACAAGGGGGGCAATCCCTTTTTCACACAGGGCCATGTAGATTTGGAGTTTTTTTCCCTCCTTTAATAACATAAACCTTAATTTAAAAACTGCATTTTGTGTTCAATTATTTTATCTTTTTTTTTTGTCTTGTCCAGCATCATAACAGATGAATTATTATTTTATCTTTGACTAATAGTTAACTATTTTTTATGAGCAGAAACATTTAAGTGTGACAAACATGCAAAAGAATGAAAAGTCAGGAAGGGGGCAAATAGTTTTTCACACCGCTGTATATTACAAAAAATATCAAGCATTGAGTACATAAAGACAACCAACACATGAATAAAATAAAATGGAATCAGGGAGAGGTCAAGCAAAGCTAAAGGCGGCTTTTTACGTCAAGCTATCAAAATGTCCTTTTTTTTTTTTTTTGAGAAACGTGGTTAACGGTGTCGCGCGTGTGGTCCGCAGGCCTGGCTGACCTGGTGTCGCTCCCATCGCTGAAGAGTCTGGATCTGTCGGAGTGTCTTCACGTGAGCGGCGCAGAGATGGTGAAAGGCTTGTCTCGTTGTCGCGCCGAGCGAGCACAGCTGGAGAAGCTCCACCTCCGGAGCTGCACATACATCCGGGTCCGTCTCGGTCTCATCTATCAAGGTCGTGTTTTCAAAAAACAACAAAATAAACACAAAACTATTTGACATCTCCTTCTTCTCTCCTCAGGACGAGGCTGTTTTCTCCCTCACGCAGCTTCTAGGGAACACCTTGCGTCACCTGGACCTGACCTCCTGTGTCAACGTGACCGACCTGTCGGTGCGCGCCATCGCCTCCCACCTGCACGGCCTGGTAGTGCTCCGACTGCGTGCTTGCAAGGAGGTGACGGACTGGGGTCTGCTGGGCATGGTGGAGACCAGCGCATGTGAGATGGACGAAGGAAAGGTGAAAAGCCCTTTATGTGTAGGGGGCGCTGTGGTTTTATTTTTAGAGTATTTTTCCAACAATTTGAAACACGCCTGAGCAGTAAATGCCTTGGAGAAGAATAGAATACCTTTACTGTCATTGCACAACAATGCAACATCTCAAACGCCGTTTCTTTGTGCCTGCAGCTTTAATACTTTTCCAGGAAGGGCCACAGTGTGAAACACGAAAGGATGCAAGCACTTTTGCAGCATACAGTATGAAGATGAGCCAAGAAATTATAGACTGTGTAAAATGTGCATCTCAGCTTTGGGTTATACACAAGATGAAAAAGCATATTAGTATGCTCTTTTTTTTAACCCCATTTTTCCAGTTTTTTTATTTTTTTTCTAAATTCAAACTTTCTTCTTAAAATTTTTGTGTAGTATTGACTAAATTCTCATAACTTTATGTTCTGTTCATGGCTTATTTATTATTAATTATTCTGTTTTGTTTCACATACGACTTAAAAAAAAAATCTTATTTTTCATTTATTCATTCATTTTCTATGCCGCTTATCCTCATTAGGGTCGTAGGTGTGCCGGAGCCTATCCCAGCTGGCTTTGGGCGAGAGGGGGGTACACCCTGGACTGGTCGCTGGTCAATCACTGGGCAAAATCCTATTTTTGTTTTTTACATTTTAATTCTATGCTCCTCAAATTACATTAGTTTATTATCATAAAATTGTGACTTTTTTTAGAATACAAATTATTTTTTTCTTAACATTTGGCCTTTATTCTTGCAACATTAGATACTTTTTCCGCAACATAATTTTACAAAAGTTTCAGATTTTTTTTTTTTTTTTTAAATTAGGAGTTTAAAATATTTTTGTTTTTAAAATTTCAACTTTATATTTCTAAAATGACATTATTTTTCCACGCAATATTGTGTTATTCCAGTAAAATTACTACTTGTATTGTTAAACTGCAACTTTTTTTCTCTTTTCACTTGAAATGTTCACTTTATTCTTGTGCTTAAAGTGCTGCTGAACTTTACATTTTCGCTACACCGGGCCGCACCGCCGACATACAACACCTTAGCATTGAGGAGCGGGACAGGAGGGCACAAATGTTTGCAACACTAGCATAGCAACGTGTGCTAAACTGTTATCATTACACTCATTTATTATCATGCTAGGTTAGCCTTTTATCTGAGGAAAAACAACATGATAAAGCTAATATCTCCCACGTCACTTGTTGACAGGCAGTTTATTTTAAGATGTGTAGCGAAGCCTGGTTAGAGGCCTGTATGTGATGTAGAAAATACCGTCTGTTTTAAGTTTCTTATTTTTTTCTCATAGTTCCCTGACCTTTAAGCATTCTTGGTACCCTTTGACAGGAGGAGCAAGGCCCGAGGTTTACACGCACCTTCGGGAACATGGGCTTCTTCAAGCCTCCTCGCTTGCCCTTTGAGGAGCGGCCCAAGCTGGTGACGCGGGATCACCTGGAGCGGTTCCAACAGCAGGCGGGGGCGTCACTTTTAGCTCTCGGGAGGCTGCGGGAGCTCAACTTGTCCGCCTGCTGCAAGCTGACTGACAGCAGCATCACGCAGGTGGCGGAGTCATCAGAACGCCGCCATTTAAAATAAAATGAAAGATCTGACAACCGGGACTGATGACTTGTTTTGATTGCAGGTGGTGCGCCACCCAGACCTCCAACATCTCTCGCTAGCCATGCTGCCTGAAATCACAGACGCCAGTTTGTCAGGCGTGGCCCGGCACTGCCGCAGCCTCACCAGCCTGGACCTCAGCCACTGCGCCCGCATCAGCGACCGCGGCGTGGCTCAGGCGGCCCCACAACTCCACAGGCTGCAGCATCTCCGCCTCTCCGCTTGCAATAACATCACTGACAAGTAAGTCTCCAGGTCCTACACCTTCAGGTCCCAAACTTAGTGGTTATGATGCATGGATGCGCAGATCTTTGCTCCTGCTGGCTCAGCACTGCAAGCGACTGAAAACACTGGACGTGTCCAAGTGCAACAACGTTTCAGAAACCACCGTGGACCTCCTGCAGTCACAGCTGCCCTTTTTGGAAAACGTCCATCACAAGCTGCAAGGCGGGAATGACTTCACGCTCTGATTGGATGCTCCTCAAAGAACAACGTAAAGAAAGCAGCCTGTGAGGGATATTCTGTCCAGGTGGGTGACAACAAGATGTTATACAGGGTGTGCTCCAAAAATATATGCCTTTTGAAATATCACATATGCACTGTTTTCATAATAGAATGAAATATTAAACGCAGGCATAAAGGAAGGGTCTTGAATAATTTCAAGTAAAACGGGCACCACTTGACACTCCCTACAAGGCTGTAGAAGCATGTGATCCGTGTGGATCAATTCTGAAAAAAGTTATATTATACAGGTATATAATGGACAAACAAATGTACTTTTAAAGAGTATTTATTACGCTAATTACCTTGTGTATTTAGATCAAATCACTGCTGAGTGTGCAGCCTGAACATTTCAAGGTGCTACCCATGCACTCACATCATTAAACAAAATCACAGAAATGGAGTGAGACCTCATTTAAGTGCACATGTCTACTATTATAATTCTTTTTTTACAATATTGTTTTAATAGATGTCCGCTCCTGCCTTATTTATGTCATAGAAATGACTCAACAGGCACATACAGTAGTGTCGAAAATAATAGCAGTGCAACGTGACTAACCAGATGAATCACTTATTAGCATATTTGTACTGCTACGTGGCACACAAGTTACCAGTAGGTGCAGTAGATTCTCAGAAAACAAACAAGACTCAGCAGTCATGATATGCACACTCTTAAGGTTGTGCAACTGGTTGAAAGGGGTGTGCATAGATAGCATCGTGGCATTCAGTCAGTGATCAAACAAGTGAATCGGGGCCCCTATTTAAAACAGAACATGCATTTCTACTTGAAAGCCTGAGGAAAATGTGTCATTCAAGACATTTACAGGAGAACAGCCTACTTTGTTGAAACAGTCGATTGAAGAGGGGAAAACCTATGAAGAGGTGCAAAAAAAGAGTTTTGGCCTGTCGGCTAAAATGATGTCCAGTTAGAAGACGTCTGTGTGAAGCTAATCTATTTACAAGATTCCCCTGCAAAGTCCCTCTGTTAAAAAAAAAAAAAAGGCACGTGCAGAAGAGGTTTCAATTTGCCAAATAACACATCAAACTGGCCTAAAGAGAAATAGAGAAACATTTTGTGGACTGATGAGAGTAAAATTGTGCTTTTTGGGTTCAAGGGCCGTTTTGAGGCGACCTCCAAACTCTGAATTCAAGCCAACAAGCCTCTAAGGCTAACATGCTACCCACTCATCCACCGTGTGGCCCGTTGCCAAATCCTACAAACAAAAAAGTTTGTACAAAATTGAGTTTGTAAAGTCAACGGCAGACACTTTTTTTTTTTTTGAACACACCCCTTTCAACTGATTGGCCAATTGCACAGCCTTAAAAGCGTGCATATCATGACTGGGTCTTGTTTTCTGAGAATCTACCGCACCTACTGGTAACTTGTTTGCTGTGTAACAATAAAAAAATACTAATAACAGGGATTCATCTGGTTGGTCACATTGCACTAGTACTACACTACAGTAAATAATGAGTATTTTTTTGTTATTTTAACAGGACCGTGACTAATGAATACTCTTGTGGTGTTTTTTTTTCAATAAAGCAGAGCAGGATGACAAATTCATGTTAAAGCATCCACACTGTTAATTTAATCACGTCCATCACACAAAAGGATCGTGGTGATGTGAGGGATTAAGGCAGACGAGAAATCCATACCCTGGTTTAAAATACATCCTTGATGAAATCCTTACAATAAAATAGGGATAGTGTACCTACCGTATGTTCTTATTCATATTTTCCGTGTGTACCGTATGGCTGAAAATACACTGAAAGGTACAGCCAGTTTTTGTGAGACAACCCCGTTGCCAAGGCAATGTGCACACAGGAATATTCCATAAACCAGATAATAATTGGTAAAACATGGTGTGATCATTACAAATAAAATGAAAGTACAGTTTTTTTGGTGGTGCTTCTGCACTGTTTAAATCATGGGGTCTAACTCTTTTCCACAAAAACTTGGTTAGCCAAAAACCTGTAAATTAGTAAAAAAAAATAAAAAATTGCACTTCAGTCAAGCTGTGTGGGAGGATGACAGCAGCAGCACAATCCACGTTTGTGTTGTCATTACGTAAAAACATGAATACATGCATGGAAGAAAACACATATTTACACAGACACGCGCTCTACTGCTCCGTTTGGCTGAAGTCGTAGCAGAAGTTGTAGTTGCTCGGCGGTTTGGGCACGACGGGCGCGCTCTCGGGAATGGGGACGTTCTCTAAATCCAGGAGGCGGAGCTTAATCTCCATGGAGAGGAGGATGTCCAGCTCGCTGTGCATGGACTGGCTACTCATCTCCCGGCCCAGGAGGACGTTGAGTCCGTCGGTCCACAGGCAGAACTGCCACACAAGAGACAGAACCTCGACTCATGTCCGCTTTTTAGTGTCCCATCAATGCTGATGAGCTGAGGCGGGACTCACGTCAGTTCTGGAAGGGGCGATGAAGTTGAGGCTGTACTCCACGTCGTAGGTGATGCTGAAGGCCAGGTCCAGCACCTCCTAGATGCGACACACGGTGGAACAGTGAGGCGCCGCTTCTTCCACATTACATAGAAATGCCGAGCTGCTGACCTTGTTCTGTTTGCCTTTGTTCTCCTTCATGTGAGGACAGTCTTTGCCCGTCAGCACAGCTTTAATGTCCGCCACGGGAACTGGACAGGATCAACACATTATGTACTTCACATTAGTAAATATATGTCTGTGAAAAGATGTTTGTATGACATGTATAATGCTCCTCAGCCTTGTCGCTATGGTAAGGTAGTGTTTGTTTTGTGGCAACTTTGATATATTTTTCCCTCCTGTTTTGCAGGCAAAATGAATTTGTACTATACTTTCAAGCCACTTGTTTCATGTAAAGGTGTTCCGTCACAACAGTCATCAGTGAAATGAACACAACAAGAACAAAAACAGAACTCCGGTGGGCATCCATCTGTCTCTTGTTCTCAGCACTAGCTTATGCCCTCCTCTTTCGGAAAAGAAAACAAACGGACGGTATCATTGGGAGACTGTCCACATCCAGCAGCAACACAACGTTGATGAAAAATATACCGAACAAAGTCAATGACCCACGAAGTCAACCTTGAAGCGTTTGCTTACTCGGCTTTAGATTTTACTCACTTTTAGAAATGACTAATTTGCTTTTTGCATATACGTGTATGTATGTATGTGTGTGTGTGTGTGTGTGTGTGTGTATATATATATATCTATATATATATATATATATATATATATGTGTGTGTGTGTGTGTGTATATATATATATCTATATGTGTGTGTGTGTATATATATATATCTATATGTGTGTGTGTGTATATATATATATCTATATATGTGTGTGTGTATATATATATATGTGTGTGTGTATATATATATATATATATGTGTGTGTATATATATATATGTGTGTGTGTATATATATATATATATATGTGTGTGTGTATATATATATATGTGTGTGTGTATATATATATATATATATATGTGTGTGTGTATATATATATATGTGTGTGTGTATATATATATATATATGTGTGTGTGTATATATATATATGTGTGTGTGTCTGTGTATATATATCTCTCTATATATGTGTGTGTCTGTGTGCATATATATCTCTCTATATATATGTGTGTCTGTGTGTATCTCTATATATATGTGTGTGTCTGTGTGTATACATATCTCTATATATATATGTGTGTGTATATATATCTCTGTGTGTGTGTGTGTGTATATATATCTGTGTGCGTGTGTGTGTGTGTGTATATATATATATATATATATGTGTGTGTGTATATATGTGTATAAATATACGTATACATATAAACGTATATATATGTGTGTGTATATATATATACGTATACATATATGTATATATTTACACATATATGTATTTATCTACATGTATATATGTATGTGTATATGTATATACACATATACGTGTATATATAGATATACATATATGTGTGTATATATATGTATGTATGTGTGTGTATGTATATGTGTATGTATGTATATGTGTATATATTTGTATATGTATACGTATGTATACATATACATATATATATGTATGTATATGTGTATATGTATATTTATATAGGGCCGCACAGTGGCTGAGTAGGGAGCATGTTGTCCTAACAGTCAATCTCCGTCAGGTATCTGTGTGGAGTTTGCATGTTCTACCCGTGTGTGCGTGGGTCAAGTCATTAAGTCAGTGAAGTCAAAGTGTTCTGTTTGAACCCTCCCTCTCTCCCCGCTGTGCAACAATGACAGGCAGCAAGACACGGACGACACTCACTCTTTTCCTGCAGCGTCTCAATCGGGGGGTTTTCCGCGTCCTCCTCCACGTCGCCGTAATGCAGCATTTTGTGATTGGGTGACAAACGGCAGTACCACAGTTTGTCTGAAAGCCAGTAAGATATATATATATACATATATATATATATACATATATATACATACATACAAGAAGAACCAGTGACATGAATGCGTCAAGCTCACCCTGTCTGCGTCGGCTACTAATCTTTCTGAACATGGTTCCTTGACACAGTCGGTTGAGTCTCTGCTGACGGATCAAGTCCAGTAGCTCTGGCTTCAGACGCTCTTTGAGTTCACTGGTGTACAAATAGAGCAGCGTTACACGATACATGATATACACGTTACATACATTATACACATGGTACACAATAGAACATCCCATGGAGGACCGCTTTCTAACATGTCTGCATCCATTTAGTGCAGTGCAGGTCACAAGGCCTCGACCTCTCACGCTGACGTTTGTCCTAATATGTAAACATCTTCATGCACCATCTTCACAGTGGTGGTGGAAAAACTCCATTCCTTTCACCGACTCCGGTTCTTACGACCCGCTGACTGAAGTGATTCGGGTTTTCCAGTCACTTGTCAAAGCGGCCAGAAACTCTGAATCAGTGAAACGCAAGTCTTTGTCGAGTACCCGTGAGTCAGTGCGACTCTAGTCTCCGTTGACCCTCCGTGAGTCAGTGAAACGCAAGCCTTTGTTGAGCATCCACGAGTCAGGACAACTTGAGGTTTTGTCAAGCACTCGTGAGTCATTGAAATGCAATTCTTTGTCGAGCGCTTGTGAGTCAGTACAATTAGTCTTTGTCGAGCAACCGTGAGTCAGTAAAACTTGTTTTTGGTGAGCATCTCTGAGTCTTCTTCAAGCATCTGAGAGTCAGGGAAAATAGTCTTTACTGAGCACCAGCGATCCGAGGGCACTAGAGGTTTTGTCGAGCACCTGCGAGTCACTAAAACTAGTGTTTTCGTTGAGCACCCGCACGTCGGTGCAACTCGAGGTTTTCTCGAGCACCTATGAGTCCGTGAAACGCAATTATTTTTTGAGCACCCATAACTCAGTGCGACTAGCGTCTTCTTCGAGCACCAGTAAGTCACTAAAACTAGTGTATTTGTTGACCACCTGTGAGTCAGGGCAACTCCAGTCTTGGTCAAGCACCAGAGAGTCCGTGAAACACAATTCTTTGTTTGGCACTCGTGAGCCAATGCAACTAGTCTTTGTCGAACACCAGCGAGTCCGAGCAAACTTCAGTCAGTGAAATCAGTGTCTTCGCCGAGCACCTGTGAGTCTGTGATAGTATTATTAGCAATACGGTGGAATTGAAAGGTAATGTGTGTTTACGTAGCAAGTCGAATTTGGTCTTTGGGATTTGGAGGCCTGGACGTCGTACCTGCTGTCCTCTTGAAATGTAGCTAGCGGTAGCAGGGGTGTTGTGTCCGCACGATTCCCGATTCAGCAAAAAACTTGCGATTTTTGAACGACCCGGTCATGACTCGTACATGTCAAACTCACAGTACGGGCGGAGCGAGCGTCTCTTCCTGGTGCAGTCGTTCCGTCTGCCTCAGCTTGAGGATCTCGCTGTAGTTCAGGGCGTTCACTTTGATCTTGAAGAGCTCCAGCGAGGTGGGCCTGGTGGACAACGTGCGCGTGATCTGCTCCCGCACCACCTGCATGACCTGCACGAGACCAAGCCATGACTTGGTGCTGTGTTGCAGGCAGCTAAAGAAATCATGTACAGTAATCCCTCACCTATGGCGCCCTCGGAACATCGCGGATTAAAAATATGCTGGGAGGGTTTACAAAAGCTTACATTTATTAAGATAAAAAAGTATAGGAAAATTATGAAAAAAAATCCCGTACATTTCTATACTTCGTGGTTTTTCCCCATTCGCGGTGGTGTCTGCAACATAACACCCGCGATGGCCGAGGGATTACGGTATATCCTGAAACCAGGATGCTTCCCCTCGCCTGAGCCGGGCCCCTCCGCACTCCTACATTCACGCTTGTTCCCGCCTGCTTTTATCCGTTTCAGGTCAGCCTAACTCACCGCCTCCCCTGAACGGCAAGCAATCAATGGCGTGTGGCGTCTTTAATTAACCTACTTCACAGTTTCACGGGTATCGATCACACAGAATTAGAACGATCGATGCCTCCTTTCGTCCGCAGCTAAAAGACACCAATAAATATTAATTGGTACCTAATATTGACAGTCCAGACAGACTACCACTGGTGTGCTTTATTTTGCATTTGCCTCAAATGCCTCCATCTAACCTTGTCTTCTGAAACAGGACATGAAGGTTCATGTCCTCTTTCACTACATCCATAAACCTCCTCTTTGGTCTTCCTCTAGGCCTCCTGCCTGGCAGATCAAAACTTCTACCAATACGTTCACTCTCTTCTGGACATGTCCCAACCATCTCAGTCTGGCCTCTCTGACTTTATCTCCTAAATCTTCTATTTTTTTTTTTCCTCTTTTTTGTTCTTTTTTTTTTTTTTTTTTTTTTTTTTCACTCTTATAGATTTTTTTTTTTTTTTTTTCTTTTTTTTTTTTTTCTTTTTCTTTTTTCTTTATTTTATATTATTTCTTTTTTAATATATATATATATATTGAGCGCTATTAAATCTGCCTAGCAACAACTTCAAGATTTTTGCCATAGAACGAGTTTGAAAATAAACACGTAGAGAGGGCGCCAAATGTTCTGTTTATACAAAAACAAGCGCTGCAAACAAAAGGTGTGCGCCTGTGTGGTAAACATTTATAGCATCGGGGTTTTTTTCCAATAAATCCGCGAGTTAGCTTTGCTCTGCCGACCGACATCGTTACTTACTTTGCGTGCGCACAGCAGAAGCCTGAGCCCATTAAATTGTCGACAAAACCGAAGCGAAAGCGCTCATAACAACAACCTATTGGAATACGTCACCTGTGATGTGACTTTGAACAAACAAAAGTAACATTGTGAGGGTTGTGATGAAGCGCATGTACATAATCATCTTATCACACGACGCGTAAATCCATCTTACCTCCATTTTCAGCAAATATTTCAATCCGCGGTGTGAGGTGGCAGGGAGAGGCAGCGATCACCTACATGACAGCATCGGCCGTGCCTGGCTGTTTTGTAAACACACACCCTGACACGCTCACACACCCCTAACGCCCCCTCCCTCGGCCAAGCTGTCAGCCAACAGGCTGGCATGAGTGGCAGCTGTCCCCAAACGCCTTCAGCATGTGCACCGATGCTTACGGGCACGCATGTAAGGGATTGTGTTGTGGCACCCATGCTGGTTTTACTACAGCTTATTTCATTCATTCGCATTTTAAATGCCCCAACCCCAGCGGTGCAGGGGGCGGCGTGGGTGTGTTTGTGTTGCTTGTGTCGTGAATAATTACTGAAAAAAGATTTTTCTTTTAGTTGTAATTTTATGAGAAACAAAACAATAATGTTGTAATTTTTGGTTGAGAAAACCTAAACCTTTATCACGCCAACAAAAGACAAACTATTATAGCAAAGTCATAAATACAAGGAGAACGTTTACAAGAACAAAGTCGAAATAGTTGGCGAATTTAAGAAACAGCAGAAATGGGGGGAAAAAACCTGCTCTAATACGTGAGTCAAAATATTAAGACAAAAGTTGTGTACTAGCGGAAACAAGTTATAATTTTACAAGAATTCACTTGTGATACTATGAGAGAAAATAATGCCATTTTATTTGTCATATAAGTTTGTTTTTTTTTAAACAAAGTTGAGGGTTGGTTGGGGGAAAAAGTATAATACAAGGACTAGGCCAAATATTATGGGAATGAAGCCATAATTACAAAAAAAAACATTTTCTAGAAGAAAAATTATATATTTGGAAATACAAAAAAACAGCAGCAAAACTGGGAAGACCAATGAAAGGGTGCATCCTTGCTGGAAAACATTTGGAGCCCCCTGGATTAGACTGTGGGCTTGGTTTATGACTTGCAATTCTCTGTCATACCGCTAGGGGGCAGTGTTTCCAAAGAGCCACCACAACTCTTGTTGACAGGTTATTTGCTCCCAACACAGCTTGTTTATTTTGGATGCGTGTCTTTTTCTGACAAATGTTGGCATATTTGTGTTTGACATCCCACTCTGAACAACACAAGGTGAATACAAAAATATATTATTTTCCATCTCTTGTGTTTGCAGTGCAATTGTATTTGCAGAGGTTTGACATTCCCCCTCTTGTTGTGCAATTACTGCTGATGCTTTGAGCGCTTTGTTTTCCTAATTTCCTTCTCCCTCTGTGTCTGCCGCCCTCCACGCTTTGTCTCTTTGTCCATCTAATGCCCCCTTTGTCCTTGCCCCAAAGCACCCTGGGTAGGGCGGGGAGTCGTGGGCAATAACAAAAGGCCAGTCCTCGGGTCTTGTGCTCAGGACATTGGCCTGCTACTGAAAGGTCAAGAGGTTGATGGCCATCTAGGGAGCACTTGGTGGGAAAGCACAGCTGTGGGTGATGCGGACACGCGGAGGAGAACAAAAGCACGGCCGCTGTGCCTCTGAGGATGATGCGAACAGACAGATTATCAATATCGCTTTTAGACAAGCCCCCGCTTGGGTCCACCTTGCACCTTCTGTGCAAGCGTGACACTTTTGTGCTTGTGAGGCCACGGTGTGGTTTTCCCTGCATGTGGGCGGGGCCACCGAGCTTACTATTAAAATAAAATGATGCTGCACAAAAATATCAAGGTACACACCTCACGGAAAAGCTTTACATACCCTATTGCAGTATGTTGCTTACCAGAGAAGTCTGTGTTTTGCAAGTCACAAGTCAAGTCATAAACTTGACATTTAGGCCCTTAAAAGTCATAAACATTTTTTTTTAAATAGAGTGCTTTAAAAAGAGGATTTTGAAATGTACTCCGCGCCCTCGTTTCTTCTTAAACCCGATTGGACGTTAAAATATGCATTTAATATGGAAAATTTGCTGTTTTGCTTTAAACATTTAAGTAGACATTTCTGTAGCAGAATGGTGCAGAGAACACATATGGAGTAAACGTTCACACAGGAGCTGCTGTCAGCCACAACTCACGCCAGGCGCTGGCGCTCTCCGCTGCTGACCACGGTAACACTCGGCAGCTCCCGTAACGTATTCAATCACAAATCAGCGATCATTTGTTCATTTTTGAAAAACCACGATAGGTTGAGGGTGCGATGTTCGAACCGACAGGCAGGGCATTCAGAAAGAGAGCCAAGTACTATGATGATATAACATATGTAATATAAGACTATAGAAACATCTAAAAGACTTTTTTTAAAACCTTTAGCATCAAAGTCATGTCGCATACAGATGCATCCGTAGCGTGTAGAAAATGATGCTCAAACAACACCACAAATGACGCACACCGTAGCCTACCTACTGCACCGTGTGTGCATACAAACAAACATACAAACAAGCTTGTGGTACTCGTTTTGCCGTGTTTGTGGCATTTTTGCTGGTTTGCAGGGGAGTAAACAACGGGGACGTTAACGTACTCTCGGATGTCTAATGTTTTATTAATCCGCCGCATGGACTGCCCAGCATGCCTTGCGGGCGCTTGTCAATAACAGTTTTTATTTAAGTGTTGTGTTTACCGCTTAGCTGTTTATCAACCACATAAAAGTAGTGGTTGATGTACGTGTTGTGTTAGCTTGCTGAGCGTGTGTTGTGTACACCTTATGTCGGCATGAAATAGATCAGATACAGGTGTTGAAAGTGGGGAGTGCTAAGTTAGCCTAGCACACCTTGTCAAAGTCCTCCTGCGTGGCTCTCATCTCCTTCCAAGTCTTGTTGAGCAGCTGGATGCACACGCAGAAGAGCTCCTCCAGCAGCCGGTCCTGACTGAAGAAGATCGGGTGGTAGTCGGATCCCGTCTCCGACGCTGCGAGAACAAGACAAAAAAGGGGGGCCATCGGTTATCGGGGCGATGTTTGTCGACACGTAAATCTGAGGGGAACCGACGGCCGACTCACGGGGCTCTCCGATGCGAAGGATTTCACACAAGATGAGCGTGAGCTGGATGCTACTCCTGGCGAACGGACACTCGTGCTTGTCCTCCCTGCTGCTGTTCTCCAAGACAAACTGACAAGAAAGTAGAAGGCGGCTGTCAGGCCCTGCCGTTATTGGGGAGTTTACTGCATTCACGCGTAAAATATACGTGACATAAAAGTTCAAAATCACGCTCACCCTGCTGTAAGCGTCAGAGTTGCGAGTAGCAAAATAAAACATGGTGTCCAAAGCTAAAAGACCGGGAGGCGTTCGCACCAAATCCTGCCCAGGGTTGCTATTGTTCTGGAAGACAAAGACAAATCAAAAGACAAACAGTTTTGTTCAAAATAGCAGTCCTATGTGACTAACCAGATTCACTGTTATTAGTATACTTTTATTGCCACATGGCAAACACGTTAGATTCTCAGGAAACAAACAAGACCCAGCATTCATGATATGCACGCTCTTAATTGTGTAATTAGTTGAAAGGGCCGTGTTTAAAAAGCAAAAGTAGCAGCGTCTGCTGTTGATTTTACAAACTCTTTTTGTTTTTCGGATTTGGCAATCCCGTGAATGACTAAACTAATATTTAGTTTTTTATAAGATCTTCGCATCTGTGTGGCATGGACTCAACCAACCTTTGGCGCCTTTCAGCTGTTATTCCCCTCCGACATTCTTTAACAACATTCATCCACAATTCATTAACATTTCATGGTTCTGCTTCACAAACAGCATTTTTGATGTCACCCCACAAGTTCTCCATTGGATGAAGGTCCGGGGATTGGGCTGGCCCCTCCATAACACCACAACATAAAATGTTGCTGGTTTACTAGTGTGTTTGGTGCGATTGTCTTGTTGAAACAGCCATTTCAAGGGCGTGACCTCTTCAAGTATTCTGACATATGCAAACTGATCCATGATCCCTGCTATGGGATAAATAGGCCCAACACCATAGTAGGAGAAACATGCCCATATCATGATGCTTCACTGTCTTCACTGTACTGCAGCCCTTCAACCCAAAAATAACAATTCTACTTTTGTCCATCCTCACAATGTTCCTCCATTTCTCTTTAGGACAGTTGATGTGTTCTTTGGCAAATTGTAACCTCACCTGTGTGCGCCTTTTTCTTAACAGAGGGACTTTGTGCAGGATTCTTGTAAATAGATTAGCTTCACAGAGACATCTTCTGTCACAGTACTTACAGGTAACTTCAGACTGTGTTTGATCATACTGGAGTTGGTCATTGGTTGAGCCTTTGCCATTCTGGTTATTCTTCCATTCATTTTGACAGTTGTCTTGCATTTTCTGCAGCATGTGTCTGGTTTTGCTCTCCATTTTACTCTCCATTGGAGATTATTTTAGCTCAACAGCCAAACATTTTTTGCACCTCTTCATAAGTTTTCCGCTCTCCAATCAACATTTTAATCAAAGTACGCTGTTCTTTTGAACAATGTCTTGAGCGACCCGTTTTCCTCAGGCTTTCAGAGAGAAATGATGTTTCATCCTTAAATAGGGGCCACCTGATTTCCAAAATTGATCACTGATTGAATGCCACATTGCTATGTTTTTGAACATACTAACTGCCCAATTGCACAGCCTGAAGAGTGTGCATGTCATGAATGCTGGGTCTTCTGAGAATCTACTGCACCTACTGGAAATTTCTTTTGTCATGTAGAAATAAAAATATACTAATAACAGTGATTAGTCACAATGGACTGCTATTATTAGCGTATAAAACATTAGAACTACAAAAGCGATACTCCGGAGGGCAACTTACAGAGAAGCCCAACTTCTTGAACTCTTTGGCGCAGAGAGAACGTCGTCTCTCGTGGCTCAGACTGTTCTCACTCTCTGTCTCAAAGGCTGCCTGCCGCAGACCGTGAAGGACGTCTCTCTGCTCCTGCGCCGATACAACCACAGGCGTGCGGTGTCAGTAGCTCCGGTCGGGATCCGAGTCGATTACTTTATTTGCTCGTCACAACATGACAAATGTACACATTATGCGCCTCACTTGGCTGTAACAGTCCAGCGGCGTCCTCATTCGCGGCTCCAGGTGATTCAAGGTCACCGATTGTAGGACATAGAGGTAGTGGGCCATCTCGTCCTGGACCGAGCCAGAACTGTGGATGATGCTCTGCGACAAGTCGTTTGTTGTGTTAGCTTCCTCAGGCGCGTAATCACACCGCCAATAACATCGCTTACCTTGTAAATGTACTGACGGAGATTCTTCTTATTCATGTATGCAAACATTTCCTGGGGAAACAGGACAGGTAAATCGTCCCGTTGTTGTAGTGACAGGTTTCTAACAGCGAGCGGCGACACGGGAGACGGTAACGCATCGAGAGGGCCGGACAGGATTGAACTTTGAACTGGCGATGGAATTGTGACTGAGGATTTGTGAGGAAGTGTTCGTAGCGAGGCGAGACGAGAGCGAATAGGAGACGGGCGGTTGAATGAGGAAACTGTTCCCGTGCAATGAGAGCAAGGCCGAGTCAGCGCACAGGCACAGAAAGACTTGTCTGTCTATAGGAGGGGTGTCCAAAGGCCGACTTGCAGAAAAAAGGGCTTTGGGAAAGGCATTATTCTCTCCCCGTCTGTCTTCTTTTCTCTTCTCTATCCCCTCCCGCTCCAGTCCGGCTGCCCCAGATTTGCATAAAACTAAGCATAAAGATCATGTACATTATGTAACGACATAATAAAATGTATGTGACAGGGAGAGTATCTTATTCTTTTCCCTGTTCAGCGTGTAAGGGCGACTAGATCATACATACTATCTGCCCTAATGGCTGGACAGGACAAAAAACAAAACAAAAAATTAATGGCCTGCAACTTTTTTTTTTTTTTTGGCTTTGGGTAAAAAATTAGAACCCCGAATCCTCCTGACTGTGAGGCCAATGTGCTATTCACTCGACCACCGTGCGGCCTGCCCAACGGAGATTGGAACCCTGAACCCGAATCTCCGTTGGGCATCTCAGTGTGAAGTTTGCATGTTCTCCCCGTGTGTGTGTGGGTTTTCTCCGGGTACTCCGCTTTCCTCCCACATTCCAAAAACATGCATGTTAGCTTCATTGGCCGCTCCAAACTGTATGAATGTGAGTGTGAAAGTTTGTTTGTCTATATGTGCCCAGCGATTGACTGCTGACCGGTCCAGGGTGTACCCCGCCTCTCGCCCAAAGTCAGCTGGTATAGGCTCCACCATCCCCGCGACCCTAACAAACGAACAACCAGTCATAGCAACCAAGCTCTTCTCGTGCTGAATAGCCAACGTCTGCGTGACACTAACTTCACCAAGACACATTGCAGACGGTGGTGTCACGTGTTCTTCTTCCAGGGGGCAACCAGCTTGGTAGTGCATTTCCACACCTTTTATCTGTTGGAGTGTGGCCCAGAGTTGCAAACCTTATACTGAAACTCGTGGCGGAAAGCGATTTTATCCGATCTTCAAAATACAGCGGATCGCCTCCCGATCTCGATCCTGAAGATAGGATCGGGACATCCCTAACGCCAAGGGACCGAGAGCAATGCGCAGAGTGAACCCTCTTTCTGACATGCAAAATTATCAAGTTCATTCTGACTGATTGTGTCATTAAGGAATTTATTTATAATTGTCCCAGGCTCGACCAGTCCAGGGTGTACCCTGCCTCCGGCCCAAAGCCAGCCGGGATAGACCCATTGAGGATAAGCAGTATAGAAAATGGATGTCCCAGGCCAAGTGGCAACGAAACAGTTTTTGTTTTTTTTAAATAAACGAGAAATCTTGCAAAATCTTGTGACACCCCGGTGCTTTGACTAGTGAAATTAAGCACCCTTCACGTACTGTACAGAATGTCACTACCTGTCTGTCGGCATCCTCCGCTGTTTGCAGCAGAGCCATGAGCAGAGCCATTGCTTTGGTCTGGATCTGCTGATTGGTCCTTTGAGACAGACAAGCAAAGGTGCAATTATTGAATGATTCCGTGGGAGTGACAGGCAGCAATGGTTGCTCACGTCTGGAGGTGCGTGATGAGCCTCTCCATGGTAACCACTTGTTTGACCTGCAGGAAGAGGCTGTGGCTGCTCTGGACCATGCTCTCCAGGATGTCCAAGCACACCTGCTGGATCGACGCGTCCGCCACCTTGGTGTTGACAAAACTGGCGATCTGAATGGGGACAGCGGGCCGGAGAACGAGTTAGAAAACAAGCGCGACAAAAGGACAGCGGTCAAGTGCTGCACCTTCTCGATGAAGATTGAGGAGAGGTTTTCCCAAGAGACGATGCCGTGATCCATCAGCTCCATGAAGCCCGTCAGCGTGTGGGTCATGATCAGAGCACCCCTGAACGACAGAACCACAGGAAAGGAGTATGCGTAAAACTGGATGAAGACCTCAATCATTGGACACGCGTCACAACCACTTCAGTCATCCAATTTCACCTAATTGGTCCAAAAAATGATTTATTTGATTGAAATACTAATAATTGAAACATCACTGACTCGTTGGAATCCTCCACTATCTTGACCAGTAAGATGTGTCCGTCTCGGCTGATGAACTCTTGGGCAAAGGTCACGTCGGTGGCAACGCTCGCCAGTTGCTTCAACGAGTCGCATCTCACGCCCAGGTCTAAGCTCTGGATGCCCTTGAACAAGTCCTCAGCACAGCGACCCTGCGTTCCAACACATCGATAAAACACGTGACAGGGAAGTTGCGCACGTCACCGTCATGGCCAAAAGTCTTGAGAGTGACACAAATATTCACTTTCACTAAATCTGCTGTCTTAGTGTTTATGGTGGCAAGTACATGGTGCAATATACGGTACTCCAGGATGTTAACCCCCCCAAAAAAACATTTCCACTGCATTTCAGCCCTGCCTCAAAAAGACAAAAAACCGACACCACGTTAGTGATTCTCTGGTTAACCTACAGTAGGTGAGAGACAAAGGCAAAAGACTACATCGCGATCGAGTGAGAATAACAGACTGTAAGCTTTAAAAAGAGTTTAAAAAAGTTTTTTTTCTCTGTTAACGGCCGTAAAATTGCACCCAAACCAACAGGGGGTCTCCGAAAGTTTTAGCTGCGGCATTGGGGGCCGCTGCTCTTTTAAGGAGGGGAAGCTCATTTTTTTCCTGGCCTACATCATAAATCCATCCATCCGTCCATTTTCTATGCCGCTTATCCTCATTAGGGTACCGGGTATGCTGGAGCCTATCCCAGCTGACTTTGGGCGGGGGCGGGATACACCCTGGACTGGTCGCCAGCCAATCGCAGGGCAGGCAAACAATCATTCACATTTATACTCTAATGGACAATTTAGAGTCGCCAATTAAGCTAACATGCATGTTTTTGGAATGTGGGAGGAAACCGGAGTACCCGGAGAAAACCCACACACGCACGGGGAGAACATGCAAACTCCACACACAGGTGCCCAACGGAGATTCAAACCATGAACCTCCTGACTGTGAGGCCAACATGCTACCCACTCATCCACCGTGCGGCCCTACATCATAAATGTGTTTATTTACTCATATGTAAATTCTACCTTCAGTTCCGAGTCGTTTTTAACAACGTCGCTGGGTACTGGTAACGTTTCCGGATGCAAAACTTGGGAAAATGTTACGGTGGAGGTTTATATTTAAAATCGCTGGTTTGCTCATTTCACTGTCAATCAAAAAAGGATTCTGCCTTCATCTAATCATGCAAAAGCTGAATGTCCGGCCCCGCTTGCTGCCCCATAGACCCCCAGAGATACAGAGCGCCTGATGGACTATTGATGGGACAAATTCCAGCATTTATCCAATGACCGTCCAGTTTCGCGCAATGGCACAACCCGCTCTACACGTCCCCATTAATTCATTAGACGCTCCAATGAAAATATGCAGTGGTACTGCAAGTGTAGGGGGGCCCCCCAGCGTTATGACAGCGGGGGCACGGGGCTACCATGAACACTTCCATTATTATCGTATTTTTCGGACTACAAGGCGCTACTTTATATATCCCTTAGAACCCTGTCGCTTTAACAACAAAGCGCCTTTTATGGATATTTTTGGCTAACGAGCTTTATGTTTTCTCGTTACAAATAAATATAAACGTTTTTGTCGCAATTTCTTTGGCGGCCTTGCGTGTCGTGATGACATTGCTACTTTGGGTGTGTTGAAATTCTCTACTGACTTAGCGGGTATTCCAACAGAACTCTTATTAAGTTTCTGTGTGTATCCGCGGGCGCTCGGAGTCTGTTGTTCAACGCACCATTAGCCTTGGCTATTGGTAGCATTCCCAAAGCCCAACTGTTTTGGCTTTTGCTGTGAAGAGAAGACCGGTGGTGCCACTACAGGAGACTTATTTAAGCCTAAGCATGGGTGGTATACCAGTGGAGCTGTGTGATTTTGAAAGGCTGAGCCGTTTTACTGCTGTGTTACAGAAGCTTTTAGGAAACAAGGTATGTAAAAAAAAAAAAACACACAAAAAACATTTTATCTCCAAAAGGGGGCGCTGCAAAAACGTTCGGGAGCCACCGCACTAAAGGCACAGGTATGGGACTCCTGAAGACTGGAGTAAAACCATTTTCTCTCGTTAGGCTTGTTCTGGGAAGTCCTGTGTAGTACCAGCAGTAAAGCATCCTGACGTCATTCACGACTGGCGTTGCTTCTCAGCCAGTTTTGCCCAAGAGCACAGTTTGGTGACAAACAATCCCTTTTCCAAAGGCCAAAGTGCTAAGTGGCTTAGGGAGCAACAAAGAAACATGGTAACATCTGACAAAAAAACGCAAACACGGAAGCAGCAAACTGTACGGAAACCAATACTCGTGTCATTCTCAAAGCTGACTGCAGTTTTCTCCTTGTTTGCAGACGACACGGTTTGTTGTTTTGTTTCACGCGCGTGCATCAGTTGTGACGCTGCATAGCAGGAATTGCGGCGTAGCGATGGAGAGGCCGCAGACGGCCACCCAAGGAATGTTGGAAGGTGGGAGGCGACTGGGAGGGCTGATGGATGTAGACTCACCGGGGCCTTGGTCAGACGCAGGATGCAACCATTCTTAATGTCCAGACGATTCTAAAACACACAAACACTTTGGTGAGGGAAGGAAAGGATGGACACCACAAGTGAAGGCCAGGAATGTTGCTCCTCCACCAAACTGATTACTGGCAAATATGTGAGGTCAGAGGTCACTTGCGTTGTCTCGGTTTTAAGTCCATCCCAAATATCAAATCGCTCACTGATTCGGTGATGTATGTCTGCACTCCGTCGGCATACTGCAGGGCGTAGTTCTCATGACCCGGGAGATTCCATCTGCACATTCAGAACCCGCGCCCCATGTCATCAATAAAGTTGTACCAGAATAATGTCAAATGTTAGCGTGGACTTACCCGTCACAGACCTCCTTTATAACGGCAGACAGGGGCTTTTTCTGCACAAGAAAATGGAATAGCGTCACGTACAGTGCATATGCGCTTGTTCGTGGAGCCGAAGCGCCGCTTTGCCTTCTCAACGACGGCGCCCTCAGTGACCCGCTCCCAGTGAGCGTGTACACACGAGTCAGACTTCCACCACGTCTGACACTCAACCATCCTGCTATTAGTGGTCAGTCCGGCGGTCAAGCAGTCACAACGCTGTCAGCGTGTGCGGTGCGCCCCGTGGCTGCCGTGTTATTAGTGGCGGCCCACCAGTCACATATGCAAGGAAGAGACAGCCCGGAATTTGACGACAAAAAAAAACAACCCTTGATCGACTTGATGCGGAGATCATCTCCTAGGATATTTTTAATAGGATGGCATAATGAATGTTCTGAGCTCCTGTTTCCATGCCAGCAAAGGAATCCTTGCCTGGAGGAGTAGTGTCCCATAACTGTTTTGGGCCGGCTTTTTTGTCGATATCAGATATTGGCCAACTCTGAATTTCCAATTCCGATATCAACCGATACCGAGGTGTGTAATGTCACATACTGTATTACCTTCCGTGGAATGAACAAATACCTGTCGTGAAGCTAACGGATACAAATACAGATCAGCAATTAGGTTCTCGGCGTGGCTGTAAACAACATTGTAAAACATCGGAGAAATACTTGCAATTGGGCGTGGCTCGAGGAACTCCCCAAGTTTGATGAATCCTTTGGGGTTTTTGGTTTTTTTTTACCGGTGCCGCAAACAGCTTTGTTTCCTCTCCTACTGTTATCATTTAAGGAATACTGTATATACTATCCGCTGGGTATGGACTCAACCATATCAAGACTTGTTTATTCAAGCAAAAGCAAGCCACACTTTCACTCGCACCGGGGGTTGGCAACCGTTGGTATCAAAAGAGCCATTTAGTAAAAAAAATGTCTGGAGCAACAAAAGATTACACAGCTTATGAACTTGTACAAATTGTGTAGGTCTACTCTGAAATCATTTCAAGACTGGACCAAAGACTGGCGTTTATGCCTGTGCTGAACTGTCATCAATAACAATTCTATTGGTCCTGTCATAGACTGGCTTTGCTCTCATTTTCTGATTCATTTCTTCTTTTTTTTTTTTTTTAATTCGGAGAAGAGATGCTGGGATATTTATGCGAACGATTCCTTCATGTACTTTCCCTCGGTGAAAGGCTTCCACCTCCTTCCCAACAGCCCGGATAAGCCTCTTGGCGACTTATTTTTACAAATGTGGGGACTGGAATTTGGAAATGTAAAAGTGAAAGCGCGTTTTGTTCTCAGTCAACTTCCGCGGCAGACTTTGATATTTCTGTGCAGTAACTTGCTTTGGACTCAATTCCAAACTCCCTCAACGGATTTTTTGCACACACTAGCCAACACCATCCTTCCCTCGCACATCCAATCAGCAGTCAGAACGCAATCTGGACGCATTCATGAACTTGCGGCGGGTCGGATATTTCACATTCTTTTCGAAAAAGCACATTTTCTCTGTTATAAAATCAGATCTTAGCAGGCCCAGGAGGCTGAAGAGCCGCGGGTTCCCGACCCCAGGACTAGCCTTGTAACGGGGAAATTGTTCTCTACAGAAAAACTACAGACAGTCTACAAACGGTGCATGACATTTTGACTTGATTTCACGATCCAACAAATACTTAAGGGCTGCAACTAACGATTATTTTCATTATCGATGAATTGGTCGATTATTTTTCAGATTAATCGATTAATCTGATTTTTTAAAAGACATTTTAATCCCGTTAAGAATGCATGAATGGCTGTTTTCCCTCCAAAAATCATAGCGAAGAAAAATTTGTCAGTCACCGAAATTGAAGTAGCAAAGTACAAATCATCAGTTGAGAAAGGTCACAAACACGCTACTGCAGTTTCGCTGTTCTACCAGTAGGTTTTGTGTTTATGCATGGTAAGAGATAATGGAGAGAGTGCAGAAATGTGGACGTTTTCCTAAGCACAAGTACAAGTATGGGATTTACTTTGCGTGGGGATGCTTTTACACACGCTCTACGCACACGTCTCTGCAGTGCTTTGCTTTGCAAGATATCAAAAGGAGGCAAAAACGTTGATAGCTCTTTCCCAAAGTCAAAGGTGCTGTGTGAGAAGTGTCTTGTTTTGCCTGAAACACAAAAGATAATATGTCTGCTTTCATGGATCACTAAGGAAGTGCAAAAATCGTCACATTAGCGTGGCTACAATCAGGATATTTATAGTACATTTTTTAAAGGAAACAATCGATTACCAAAATAGTTGTCGATTATTTGGATAATCGATTAATAATCGATTCATCGTTGCAGCTCTGAAATACTTGATGAACTGATTAGACCATTAATCAGGTAGAAATTATGCGCCAATAAAAGACGCCGACGTTGAACTCCACGTGTACTACATTGTGGGTTTGCATTGCTGACGTGCATGCGTGTGCTACCTGGTCCAGACGTATGAGCTGGGGGTAGGCCCCCGGCATCTGGATGGCTATCTTCACTATGTCTTTCTGCTGCGGCATTTTGGCAGCTCTGGACTCCGCGAGGTTGGCTGTTGCAAGAAATGGACAAAAAAACAACACAAATTGCAGTTAGGTACACAATTGAACATAATCTGTAACACGTTTGACTCTGCATCACCCAGAAATGAGATATTACAGCTAGGCCCTTAATACACGTGTAGTAACAACATTTGTTTTGTCTTCTATTTATTGTGAGTCGACAAGTCCTTAGAACCGCTTACCTAGATTGAGCTTTGAAGTTTGCTTTCAGTCTAGTTGAAGCGTGTCCATGCTGTGGCGAAGAGGAGGGTTCACTAAAGTCTCATCTGATGAGGAAATTGTTCACCGGGTCAGTCGAGAAAGAAGAAGCAATTCATTTTATCAAAAGTTAGATCTGCAAATTACATGCAGTGTTCAGAGGTTTGGTTTTGTGCAGGGTTTTGTGCGCCGAGACTTTGCATTTGGAACCGACAATTTGGACCAATCGGTGCTTGCAAATTTGTCAGACCGCTTAGGGCAGGGGTGTCCAAACTTTTTCCACCATGGGCCGCATACTGAAAAATGAAAGGATGCAAGGGTCCCTGTGATATTTGCTCAAATTGATATTTTTTATTGCAGCTCAGCTTTGTGATGTTGGTGAAAAAGTATTAGTAGGAACTTTAGTTGCTCTTTTTTCCCATTTTTGCTGTTGTTTTGGGGGGAACTTTTTCCAAATTTTCAACATTCTTCTTTATTAATCTTTGTAAAATGCCTTTTTTGAAATATTATTCCCATAATATTTCCTTTTTGTCTTGTCTGTTTCTCATAATATTACAACTTTAAAAAAATAAGATATTTTCCTTAATATTTCAACCCAATATTACCAAAATAATATTATTTTTGCTCGTAATATTAGAAGTTAATTCTCGTAAAATTGCAACTCTTTTCCTCATCAGAATACAACTTTCTTGTGTAAAATTACAGCAGGTTTGTCCTTTTTTCTAATGTTTTTATTGTTTTTTTTAACAATTTTTACTTTTCTACCCCCCCACCCCACATAATTTTCCCATATTTTCCTTTATTCCCATAACATTTGCCCTTATTCTGGTAACTGTCACTTTTTATTCAACTTTGTTGTTTTGTTTGTCATATTACTCATGTATTTTTTTACTTTTAATATTGCAACAAAATGCTACTAAAATGCTATTTGTTAGCTTACAACTTTTTTCTCTTAGTGACTCTTGTGAACGTACTGATTTTCCATTTTTTACTATTTTTTGTTTGATTTGATTAGGTTTCTTGATAAATCATTAATTTAGAACGCCCTGCGGGCCAATAAAAAACCCTCCCCGGGCCGCACTTTGGACACCCGTGACTTGGGGGAGGAACCCCAGCGTGCAGCGGTGGTTTTGGTAACCCACATTTTAGGAATTTGTCAACTCAAACTTCTCATATATTTGATGTTTCACGGGACTGTTTTCAACACAGCTGCAGTGTCCCTTTATGGCACGCTCCTCTCCAGCAGGTATCTGCGGCTGTCGGGACATTAAATGGCCACTGACATGATGTATTGCTTGTATTGATTTTCTGCACTTCGTTTTAAGAGGACGGTCAATTGGCAAATTCTACTTTTGTAGTTTGTGGCGCCACCCATGACAAACTATCTCCCGCTGTTTAGCCTAGTCATCGGGGTGACGCCTCGGACGATCATTGGACTGCAGCGTGCAATGAAGGAACACTTTTACGAGACGCATTTGGCTTGAAAGTAACACCTTTTGACAAAGGACGCTATTCCTGATGCGGTGCACAGGAAGAATGACGTCAGAGTTGCCACAGAACAGAAGAAGTCATGTCTCTATACACGATTCCACTATAGCGACATGCCTGAAAAGCATTAGCGATATTAGCGATACGCTGACGATCATGTCTTAAGTCAACATAAAACATAATTACAAGGAATATAAGCTAAGCAAAGTTGATAAATGATGTCAGGGACCCTTTGGGTCTCCGCAACGTGGCCTTCCTCTCCTGCTCGTTCTTGACCGTCGCCAGAAACACAGGCAAATAGTTCAGACAAGTGAGGTGCGTTCACAGACATCGGGTCATTATTTTTTTTCCCCAGGCAGAGACCCGGGACTCGCAGAAAACGGCTCTGCGACCCACTTTTGGGTCCCGACCCACCAGCTGGGAACCACTGCTGCACAGGGTGCGCGCTGGATTGGTTCTACTGTACATCTAGTTCGTGGACATGAGCGATCGCATTTCTTTAATCCTACAATATTGAAGTACTCTTGTAGAGAAAACCCCAACAGCAATATGTTCCTCTTTCATTGTGCCGTTACAGTTCTACTGTTTGTACATCAAGCATACCGTGTGGGCTTAGTCACACACCAGCCTTACACACTTCCTCCTTAGCCTTCGGACGCCACTCCCTGAGGGGACAGAAGAAGCTCTTGTTCCCTCCTCCCGTGTCCGTTCTCTCTCGGCGAAAGGAAAGGCCGTTCCAAATTCTTCTACGTGTTCTTGAGGTCAGGGCGGCACAGAGGAGCTGGGACTTGTGCCTGCTTGTGTTCAGAGCGATGAATGGACCCCGCCCTGAACACCATCTCTGGGATAGTTCACATGCCGTGACTCCCCTCTGGAAAACAACGCTCTCTCTCTCTCTCTCTCTCTCGCTCTCGGTTTATTGCGATCCTGTCAAAACGAACCTCGCGTCTTCACTTCTCTCGCCCCGAGGCTTGGTATTAGGGCCACGTAAAAGTCGTCATTTTAAAAGGAAAACATTTGTAAATATACAAGAGTTTTAAATGTAAAAAGTCATGATTTACGAGAATAACAATCGTAATTTTAAAAGAAGAAATGTTTTAAATGTACAATGTTATGGAAAAAAAAAAGACGTAATTTTTTTTTTCTATGCCGCGTATCCTTATTAGGGTCGCGGGTAAAGACGTAATTTTCCGAGGGAAAAAGAACAAATGTTTTTTAAAAAGTTGTTTACAGCGGAAAAATGCCACAATTTCACGGTAAAAAAAGGGGTAATTTTTCAGTTTTAATTTTTTTTAATGAAAACTGTTGTTTATTTACAAGAAAAAAAGCCATAATTTTACAAGAAAAAAGTCCTAAAAGTGGAAAAGTTTAGAATAAAACTTGTAATTTTTTTGAGAAAAACATAATATTAAGAGAAAAAGGTAGTAAATCTACAAGAATAAAAGTCATAATTTTGCAGAAAAAAGTTGCAAATTTACAAAAATAAAAGTTTTACTTTTGAAAAACAGTTGAAAATATTAACAAGGAAATTTTTTTTGTAAATTTACTATTACTTTACTACATTACTAAAATAAAAGTCTTAATTTACTAGAATAAAAGTCGTAATTTGACGGCCAAAAAGTTGTATCTTTACAGGAAAAAAAGAGGTAAATTTGAGAACAATAAAAGTATTTTTTTTATGAGAAACACGTAATTTTACAAGAAAAAACACTAAATTGACAAGCACAAAAGTCATAATTTTTTGAGAAAAAATATTGTATGAGAAAAAAAGTTTACCTTTACAAAAAAACCCATTTTTAAAACAGTTGTAATTTTATGAGAAAAAAGTTTTCAATTTACGATAATAATATGACCTTTGACCAAGTCCAAATGTCACAAATGCCCCATCTTTATAGGCGTCTCAGGCAATGCCTGCTCTAGCGGAGTATTAAATAATCAGAGGTTCATGACAATAAAGTTTTAAATTTACCAGAAGACACTTAATATTATGAGAGTAAAGTCATAAATTGATGGGAATAAAAGTTGGAACTTTAAGTTACAGGCATCGCTTGAGACAGCTATGAAAAGGGGGTCTTGTTCCTGTGACAGAATGGTTGTTGCTGCAAACAAATAGAATATCCCTGCAGGAGAATAATTCTCCGTGGTTCCTGCAGCAGTAGGAGAAGTTTCCCTGCAACAGGATGCGGAAAGCCGCCTGTCCAGACACGCGCGTAGAAAAAAAAGTCCAGGATAGACTCGACTGCATATGAAAACAATCTGTTTGTGGCGTAAACTGCATTCTCACTCATCAGACTGATGCGAGCGTGTTTCATTCGATCACATTAGACTGATAAGCCAACAACATATTAATATTACCAAAAAACAGCTGCCTGAAGTTTGCAATGTGACAGGCTTGCATGCTAGTGATGGACAATCCTGCTCTTTTTAGAGAGCCGTTTCTTTTGGCTCCGTTCACTCAAAAGAGCCGACTCTTTTGGCTCCCAAGTGGCGGCTCCTCTGATATTTTATGTATTAGTTGAGCTCTTAAATTGATTTATTCTTAAAAATACATGTCAAATGTAGATTACTTAAAAGGGATTTATTGAACTCATCAATGTAGAGCTACCAAAAAATTATAAGATTGTAAAATACAAGACCCTTCTCAGTAGACATTGTTAAATCTCTGCATTCAAATTTCTGTTCACAATCAAACAAGACATCGAAAAAACACACATTAGCAATCAAAAACCAAACCCCCCGCCATTACGCACCGTGTACCAGAAGCGGGATTGGTTCTACGCCTGTGCAGAATTCTATTTTTCAGCAGTCACATGTTCGGCTCTGTCTATTTTTAACACTGTCCCGTCATGTTTGACTTGAAAATGCAAGCAATAAAAACCCATAATATATTGTAAAGCAAAAATTATATATTAATATTAAGACTATATTGCCATTTGTATTTTTTCACAACCTAATATTCAAAAAATTACAACTTTATATTTTTTTGTTTGCTTCTCATATTATAACGACATTTAAAATTGAACTATATGCGGCTAAAATGACATTGTTTTTTAAACTCATATCATTACATGTTTATTCTCGTAAAATTTAGACTTTTTTTCTCTTAATACTTCTACTCGAAAAATTTAAGCAATTTATTGCAATTTCTGCTGTTTTTTTTATTTTCAGTTTTTTTAATATTTCTAGTGATTATGACTTTATTCCTGTCATGTTTTGACTTTATTCTCCTAATATTATAACCTTTTTTGCAACCTCTTTTCCCAAAAATTACAACTTTTTTCTTCTAATATTTTGACTTTATTGTCGAAAAAATTACGGCCGATTTTTCCATTTTTGCTGTGCAGTTTTTTTGGTTAAATTGTATTTTTGGAATGTACCACTAAGACTGCACTTTGAACACTCCTGTTGTGAAGCAAGACATGTTGCATATATTTTTTGATCAAAACTACATATGTGGTTTAGGTTCCCTTGCTCCAGATGAATTTAGCATTTCACCCTGCTTATGGTTGTTTACATTCAAATATCACTGCAGTTTATGTGTTTTATTTATTATACGTATAATGATACTTAACCGAATCTTCACCTAGTGCCGTCTTGATGAATGAGGCGTAGAAACAGAAACTAAGAATTTTAATAATAGCTAACTAATAAAAATATTTCCTCCAAAATATAGTACAAATACAGAGTTTGGTTATTGACCATTTGCGTTCATGCATTTAAAAATAACAATAACTACCACAGCACGTGACTTCGCGGAAGCGCTAAACGAGTGCATGGTCTCGCGCATGCGGGAAAAAGGCGAAGAAAAAAACGAATCGGCTTTCAACCGGCTCCCAGCTATACGCGAAGGAAAGAGCCGTCTCTTACAGCCGATTCGTTCGCGACCGACACATCATTTTTTTGCACGAACGCAACATTTTAAAAGTAAAACACCTAACTAGGCAATAACTGTGACGATATAGGGTAAAACCCGGCTAAATAACACGGCTTGGCGTTTTTGTGGCTCATTCATTTGGTGTTTGTATGTTTCTGCCGCTGGTTTATTGAGGTACGTTGTTGCCGTTACGTCCCAGTAAGAAGCGTAACTTGGGCTTTTTGACAAAAGTTCGCCATTAACATCGGAAGGTAACCGACAGGATGGAGCAGAAACGTGTGGAGAGCGGAGGGAAGGCGTCCTACCTGATTAGAAAAGACGAGGGGAGGCTTCCCCCCCCGTAGGAACCGTTCCCCTGGCGGCGACCAACATTCGCGGCCACTCGGAAGGAGCAAAGTCAGCTCCAAAAAGGCTCCAATCCCCGGATAAACGTCCGCGCTGCCCGTAAACCCGCTCCGCCGCCGCCGGGACGTTCGTTTTCTGGCTTATATCAAAGTTCCGGGTTAGTTAAGTAGCTCCGGTAACGATGTTCTTTTCGCCAAGCTAGCCAGGACGTAAACACATTCCGTTTCCGCCTCGGGCATTTCAAAATAAAGCCGCGAACCACGCCGTTGGGGGACTAAGAATACGAGGAATGTAACACGTGGTTATTAAAACGGCCAGTTTGAGAATTGGTACATGTTTGGACCCCCCTTTACAGCTCTAATTGTGTTTCGGGGTTAAGATAGCACACGGCCACAAATATAACCTGCGATTTATTTGCACAGGACAGGAAGTCGCATTGAAATGTTTCGCGTTAGAATTTGCAGCTTTCCTCCATAGAAAGAAGAAATTGGTTTTCATTTTAAAAGTTGGATGTCACCCTCTTGTGTGTGTGTGTGTACATTTCTGAGTGGACGGGCTGCCCCCCTGAGGGGTTTTGGGGGAAAACGATTACAATTGATAAATCACTCCACTTCATTTTTTTGAAGTCGGAAATGGGATATGAACTGATTCGATTTTGGGTCCGTCTGGGTCCAGGAATTCAAACCAGAAAAATGATCGGGACCACTTTGTGCATTTGACCCCACAAAAAAAAACAGCACTTGAGGCAACAAAAAATACAAGTTTGCACAAGATCTACAAAATACCGACTGTTAGAAAAAAAAAGTTATTTTGGTGTGAATCACAATATGGGGCGAAGTTGGCGGATGTCTGCGCTCTCAGAGTACTTTTCTTGTCCCATTTGAAATGAGATGCCTTAAATGGTCGACACGTTGAATTGAATACAAGTATCCAAAAAAAAAGTACAGCCTTCTTTTGAAATAATACACATAAGAACCCTAAACACTGGTGTCTTTTTGTAGACTTCCCCCAAAACACTGGAATATAAAAGCTTTACTTGCATTTTCACTTCTTTCTCACACCGATGAGACCCGACCATGAAAACCCAGACAGTCTAAAAAGATATCAATTGCTTTTATTTCATCCGATGCAAATACACACTGCCTGTTCAAAAACAAACAGCCATGGGGACCCGCTAGCTTCATTTCCATCTCACGCTCGGGTCATGCGGTTCCGCTGAATGCTCTCCCCTAAACTCCAAAGTACTCCTGATTTGTTGAAGGTCCAAAGGAGCCGCACCCGGACAAGACGCTTGCACGGACTGGAAAATGGCGCCGATAAATCCCATAAACATAGTTTGTGTAGCATCCAATGAAAGGCGACAACCTTTTAAAAATACAGAGCGGATAAAAATGCTATTCTATGTAGCATACGTAAAGTATGGGGAAATAAAATACACAAGTGACTACACGGAAGAGAGCCATATGGATGTATCGCTCGAACTATACTGTGTCTGCTCGCGTTGCAAACAGACGGCTGTGCTGCTAAGACAAAATATATATTCTTTATGTACACGAAGATAGTGCATATTTAACCAGCTGCCTTTGGACTGATTCAAACCATGCGTGAGCAGCTGGAGGCTGATAAAGGCTGCGCTCCATTAGTCCGCCATGACTCTGGAGGACCTGATAGGAACAAGTTTCCTGAAGACGCCGTACTTAATCATACAAAAGACACGCGTAAAGCCAACGCACATTCACCTGCAAGTTCGTACGTTAGTGTGACACGTACATATCGACAAGAATCCAAAAATAGATTGTGTGTTTTTTTGTTTTGATTCTTGGGAAAGCTTAAAATGAACACAATGTTGCGTTGTCCCCTGCGGGGGCTGGAGGGGGCGCTACGGTGCTCGGGTTGAGCTCCCTGTTCGTAGGAGTCTGTCAACGCGGACGCCGTTTGTTTGCTGACGGTGAAGGGCGTTACGAGGGAACGGTAGCTCCCAGCTGCGGTGGCCGTCTTTGGGGGTCAGAGGTTCAGGATGGGGACGTCGAAGAGGTCGCACAGGCCTTCCGTCTCGTCCAGGTTGTAAATGTATTCGTGGTCGCTAGGGGGCGGGGACAGACGCAGGAGAGGCGAGAACACTGGAGGTGGAAGAGCAAGAGAAGAAGAAGTGATTGATGCGTGATTTTTGGTCCAATTTTTTAAAAAGTTTCATTTCATATTCACCAAATATTCCAAAAATATTGGAATAATAAAATAATAAGAATAATAAAAATTTAATATACATATATATTTTTTAAGAAATTACAAAACTAGGCAATTCTTTCAGCAAAAAAACACGTTACGTTACAGCAATCCCTTGCTTGTTGCGGTTACCTGGTTCCAGACCTGATTGTGATTAAATGAGCAAAGTGGAATGGACCTTTTACCCAGTTAGAGGATAGACCTTCTGAATACAGTTTTAAAAACTATTAGAGCCCTCTAGACACGAAAAAGCACCCCTATAGTTACCTTTACACCCGTATTACAATGTATTAGATTATTAATATTATTATTGTATTATTATGAAGTCCACATAAAAACGAAAAATAAGCCATTTTACACTTGATAAGAGGGGTTGTGGGGTCAGGAAGCGATGCCAGGGATTCAGAGTTCAGTTTTAGCCTGGCGTCGCTTACGGCTTCAACAGTGTTAGGGATTATTTTGCCTGTCGTGAATTGTGACAAAGCCCGTTTCTCTGCCGATCAAGTCTGGTGCTTGTGTGTCTCACCGAACATTAGTCTGCCTTGTAAAGCCTCATATTTCTATTTTAGTTAATTTATCCATTTTTTCTGCTTGAAAATTCCTAATTTAGGCAAAGAATACGTAAAATCTGCTTAAAAATACATATTGGAAAAAACAATAAGCCGAGGATGATTAATTTTATATATTTTTTGAAAAAACTCGACTGGGATCTTCTGAATCACTCTTAGTCTGGCCAGTCACCTGGAACCTGTTTGCCTTTGGAGATCCTACCAGGGGCATAAAGCCCCCGACAACATAGCTCCTAAGATCACTCGGGCACTCAAACCCCTCCACCACGATAAGGTGGTGATTCAGAAGACCCCTATGAAGAACAAAAAGAGGAGTGACCGCACCTCGCCCGAACGTGGGGTACTGGGGCCTCACCCTGGAGCAAGGCCTGGGGGAGGGGCTCACAGGCGAGCGCCTGGTGGCCAGGCCTTCACTCGTGGGGCCTGGCCGGGCCTAGCCCAAAGAAGCCACACGGGAACTGTGTGTTAGGGCTGCTGTCAAGCTGAAGAAGGAGTCCTATCAAGCATGGATGGCTTGCAGGACTCCCGAAGCAGCTGACAGGTACCGGCAGGCAAAGCGGCACGCGGCTTCGGCGGTGGTCGAGGCAAAAACTCGGGTGTGGGGGGAGTTCGGTGAGCCTATGAAGCACAACTTTCGGTCGGCCTCAAAGAGGTTCTGGCAAACCGTCCGACATCTCAGAAGGGGGAAGCAGCCCCCAGTTCACACTGTTTACAGTGCGGACGGGGGCTTGCTGACCTCGACTGTGGATATAGTTGGTCGGTGGAAGGAATACTTCGAGGCCCTTCTCAATCCCACTGACATGCCTTCCGTAGAGGAAGCATAGTCTGAGGATACGTACGTGGACAGTTCTATCACCGTGGCTGAGGTAATTGGGGTAGTTAAATCACTCCCCAGTGGCAAGGCTCCGAGGTAGACGAGTTCCGCCTGGAATTCCTCAAGGCTCTGGATGTTGAGGGACTGTGTTGGTTGACACGCCTCTACAACATCGCACAGTACCTCTGGACTGGCAGACCGGGGTGGTGGTCCCCATTTTTAAAAAGGGTGACCGGAGGGTGTGTTCCAACTATAGGGGGATCACACTCCTCAGCCTCCAGAGCTCAGAGTAGAGCCGCTGCTCCTTCACATGGAGAGGAGCCAGTTGAGGTGGCTCGGGCATCTAGTCCGGATGCCTCCCGGGCGCCTCCCTGGTGAGGTGTTTTGGGCATGCCCAGTCAGGAGAAGGCCCCGGGAAGACCTAGGACACGCTGGAGGGACTATGTCTCACAGCTGGCCTGGGAACGCCTTGGTGTCCTTCCGGTGGAGCTGGAAGAGGTCGTCGGGGCCGGGGAAGTCTGGACTTCCCTAGTGAAACTGCTGCCCCCGCGACCCGGACCCGGACAAGCAGAGGAAAATGGAATGGAATGGAAAAACCGCGATGAGAGTTCAGCAGCGAAATGCGAAGTGGCGAGTGAATTATAATACAGGGACAATGTACCGTTGTTTACAACAATAACAAAGGCCACCATTTTTACACCGTCTTTGTCTCAATGCTTCACTGATAACATTTTTCCTGTGTTTGGCGTACACTGGTTTGCATAAGGTACAAACTCCCATCCATTTTCTATGCCGCTTATTCTCATTAGGGTCGCAGGTATGCTGGAGCCTATCCCAGCTGACTTATAAAACTAAAAATACTGATAGTTTGTAAAATATTACTGCTATTTTAGCTCTTTTTTGGTCTGTTTACCTATTAGTGGCTGAATACTTTTGAGTGCAACATCGCATATCACCATTTGGAACATCAATCGCTGTAATTAGTCACAAAAAAGGCAAAATGTCAAGTGAAACGAATGGTTATAAAAATAAAAAAAACATCCAGACGTCGTCATGCGTTAGGCGCCCGAAGGATGTTCTTACCTTCTGATGACATGAGGTCCTCCAGCAAATCGCCGCTCATAATCTCTGCCAAACAGAGAATGGACGTGGGAGATGTTTTTTGTAAGAAGGTCGCAGCACAACTCAACACCATTTAAGTAATTCCACTTACCCTTCGTTGGATCAAACATTTCGGAGAGCTCTTTGGGAAAGTCCAGCACTGGACGGAAACCAGTAGAAAAATATGAAGTTACCAGAGTGCACAAGAAAGAATTGCATCGTTTCTCACACTGCAGAGTATGTCCAAAATGTCGCCCCACAATCATACGGAAAAACAAACTTGCCTGTTTGAAACGGTTTTGTTTTTTTAATTGCTTATGACTGCAAATATTGTTGTGGGTGCCAATGCTATTGAGTTCAAGACAGAACTCTTAGCAAAGTAAGAAGGTAACGCTGCTCCTTGCCATCGTCACCAACATGGTAAAAGTGACGTCAAATGTTCATCTATCAAATTTTTCCACAATTTATATGTATCGTTTTTTTCCAGTGTAGTGTTAAGTTGCTGTGTGATGAGTTTAGCATTCTTTGTAAGATGACACCGTGAGTCAGACTGTCGTAAGTAACGACCTCCGGTGATTTCTGACGAGCTCGTGATTTTGTTTCCTCGCTGACTCGCGATCGGCACAGTGTTTGTTAGTAGAAGTTCTGAAGCACAGGAGATGTTACGAGATTAGAACACGGGCGGAAATTACGCTAAGTATCACCGCTCCCAACATCAAAGCACACCCGTTACTACTACTAACTGCAGTACAGAATTAGTGAGATTCACTTCTATTGTGCAGGTCATAGGTCACATTTAATGATCTGTCACGGTCTCATCGGAGAAGACTTTCTACAGCTAGAGTGGCAACAAAGCTCTGCAAACGACAACGCCAGGAGAAACGCTACTCACGCTCAGACGGGACCGACTTGATGGGTTCAAACGCTGCCGATGCAGAAGACGACACGGATCCATCCAGTGAGGCGGAGGACTGCAGTTGCTGTGGAACGGCAGAAGGGGCGTCCGTGGTTGCCGTGAATGGTGTGGTGCTGGTCACTTCTGAAATGGACGGGGACTCCGTGAAACGCAGCACTAGCAAGTTTGTGTCGACGCCCCGCGGACTGACTTTGGTGAAAGATTTAAGGATGATGTCATAGGGGATTTTTTTTAAACCTACGCCAGGTTGTGGACATGGTTTTCCTCCAATTTGGTTGACATTAGGGCTGTCTCAATCTGGTATCGGCCCGATATCACCCAAAAATGATATTGGCCTGCATCTAAAATCACCGATAAAAGCAGTTCATTCCAGACTCTTTACCAACACTTCTATTCAACATGCTTAGCCCACGTGAGCACAATAGTGTGTGCTAGCGTGTTTCGCAAGGAAGAGGAGTAGTATTTGACGTTGGTGCAGAGTGCAAAACTTGCCATGCTCGAGTTTCCCGTGGTGGCGCAGAACCCGGGAAGTTTGATACAAGCAACCTTGTTGAGTTTAAAAGCTGAGTTTAAACGCTACCTCACATGCATAAATAGGAAAATGTTTCCTCATTCCTACTGTTGCCAGCTATCGTCCTCTGCGTGAGGGATATCACTTGAGCAAGCATTGTCTCACGTGAGAAAATAAGACATAAAAGTGTGCATGATTTGTGATGATATCGGACCAATATCGGCATCGGCTGCAATACTGGTATCGCATTAGACATGAAAACAATGTATCGGGACACACCTATTTCTGTGTACCGCTCATTTTCCCAAACTTAAAATGCATGGTCATAGACACAACGTATCCCACCAGGCACCCTCCAATTATGGCACCGTATGTTGGCGGACCAGAACAATAAGACTCCAATGTTAAGATTTGCTCACATGAAAGTGCTAACGGAGTGAATGACACCCAACCTTGTGAGAAAAACCTCACAGCTGCATCAATAAAAGATCTCACGCATGTGAAGCGTACTCTTGTGCTCAAAAGAACTAGGACTCCGTTGCGTCAACTTTTGGGCCCACCTGTAACTGAGGTTGCCTGGCTGGCTGCAATGGCTGACGGTAAGGCGGAACCAGGCTTTGTCGGTTCTGGAACCGCTTTAGTAGCCTGGGGGAGCGAATGGGAAATGCATTGAAATCAAAAACCCAAGTTTGATCATGTGATTTACAGAAAGTGAGACCGAGGCGGACATCTGCGCGCACCTGGGAGGAGGGCGACGGTGCTGGGAGGCTCTGAAGGATGTCATCTGGAGGCGGGACAGGCAAAACAACTGGAGAGGCACTGGAGGAGTCCTTATTGACCAGTAAAACCTCTATGGGGCCGGACGAACTTTTCAGACGGATCTGGTATTTTCTTTGTCCGTTCATGACCTGCGTGTAGACACCAAGGTGGGGTCAGAGACGACGCAGGTGAGCAGTAGGTGGACTCGTGTGCCGAAACTGAACTGAACTCACAGCTTCTGGTATGGGCACCTCGAGTTGCGTGCCGATGGGAGCCCGTATCGCTAGGAGGGTGTCACCTGCGGAAGGACACTTGATAAGTGAAGGAGCTTGTTTGAGGGGCTGGGGGTCGAGTTTGAGTGAGGAGGAAAAAATTACCTTTGAAAGCTCCACACAGGTCCTCATGTTTGACGTACGCCATAGTACAAACAGGTTAAGGGTCAACTGGTACCAACAACCCTACTATATGTCCATCCATCCATCTTCTATACCGCTTATCCTCATTAGGGTCGCGGGTGACTTTGGCCGGGAGGCGGGGTGCTCCCTGGACTGGTCGCCAGTCAGTCATAGGGCACAAATAGACCAACAACCATTCGCACTCAAATTCATACCTAAGGACAATTTAGAGTTGCCAGTCAACCTAACATGCATGTTTTTGGAATGTGGGAGGAAAACCGGAGTACCAGGAGAAAACCCACGTCCACACGTGAAGAACATGCAAACTCCACACAGGGATGCCCAACGGAGATTCGAACCCTGATCTCCTGACCGTGCGGCCCCGTACTATACACTGTATTGTAAATAGCATATACTTCTAATAGCATATAGTTTCTTACAGGATTGTCCCTTGTTTATTGCGGCTAATTGGTTCCAGTCCTACCGATTCACGATAGGTGAATTTCCCTGTTCATGACCTTCAAAATATAATATAACAATATAGTTTAACATTATTAGAGCCCTATAGTCACGAAATAACAACCCTGTCACTCATCTTTGCACTCATATTACCTAATATAATAGACAGAAGTGATAATAAAACATAACTCGCAAGTTAGCATTGGGAAAGTTGTTTCTTGTTGTAGAGACTGGCTCTATTTACACCACATTGCGTGACTCTTAGCATAGGCTACAGGATCTTTGCAGGGACATGAGAGACGGCCGCCGCTTCAAGCATAAAAAGCTACTGAGCTGGCCAGTTAACCTTAAAGGGTTTGAAACTAAGTGGGGATGAAGGACAAAGAAGCCAAAAATGTACCACTTCCACATGGAATGGGAAGGATTTGTTGTAGTTAGTGCAAGTTAAGGTAATGTAAGGTCTCAATGTAACATTACTGACATCTAGTGACCAAAACACTATATGTGACTAGACTTTTAATATTTGATTAATATTAAGCCACAAAACAGCCATCATTTCTAAATAATTACCTTTTGAAAAACCGCAAGAGTCCGAGATCTCTCGAACCGCAATGTAGTAGGGGTGAGTGTACTTTTTTTCTTCTTTGCTCCAAATTAACAGATTGGTGTGTAAACTTGTTTTTCCCCAGGCCATCAAACAAAATACTGCAAAATTTGCCTTGGTGAATAATTCCTGCAATTACACGAACAACCTACCAGGCTAAAGCGCACTAACTAAAACCTGAGTGCACTTTAAAAGGGACAACTGCCGCAAGTTCTGTGGCAAGCTGAACTGTACTGCTTAGTAGTATCTTTAACATCTCCTAGTGTACTCTACTTTAATGATGTTCTAACAGAAATGTGGCTCCCCCACGCCTGGTATGACTTCAAAATGGAGCAAAAAGTATACAAAACAGGCTTCACTCCACTTTTAAAAAATAAGCCTTGGTGCAGAGTTACAGAGAATGTGTAAAAAGAGGATCAAGTGGCTAAGACAACACCAACATCCTATTATGGGACCTCTGAGAGGTACAGAGGGGCCTTTTTCATACAGGGAAATAGACTACTAATAAGGATATGGACTGTTGTTGGAGTCGTCTGTGACGTTCTTGATGCTCTGCTGCACCCAGACTCTCTGCTGGTCCAGCTCCTGTTCCCTGATGGCCAGATCATCAAGTTCTGCCTTCAGATCGATCAGTTTGTCCGCTATTTCCCTGGTGTTACAACCCGGACCCACACCCCTAAAACACACAAAAACAGAAGGGCAGTTCTCTTAAAAGACATTTTAGTGGTTATTTTATGGATTATGTGCATTCTTTACATGTTCATGGAGCCAACTTGACTACATTGTGGAATTTCTGAGGTATACATTGACAGAGCCAATGGACGTCCGTCAAAACCGGGCTTGCTCAGGATTCCGAATCGTGCCTTTTTTTGCTGCTACAAAAACCCTTTTAAGCCAAAACTTAACATGACTTGCAGGACCTGCTTTCACATTCAGTGACCCGACAGACTTGAAAACAAGACACGCCATTAGACAAATGCACAACATTTAAAACTGTTTACATTTGACTTCCTAAGGGTTATGCAATAAACTGAATTGTAAGCGAGCACATTTTCATAGCTGTCAACATTTTTTTCACATTTTCCAGAAACTGTTCTCGGGTCTCACGTACAGTATCGAAGTGCACGTGACATTCTAGCCAACATTTATTGATAAATTGGGAACAAAGTGTGCAATACAGCAAGTCCATTTAGTGCCTGCCAAGCAAGATCAGCCCTTGTATTTACAACTCAAGTATACAGTTCAACAACTGCAAACTGCAAAACTCCACCACAGCTAAAACTTGTCCGTTTCGATCGCGTGTCGTTTCGTGTCTTTCTGACACTGCATCGGTCGCTCGTCTTGTCGTAAAGGAGACCACGTCTGTCTCACGCTTCATGACACGCTCTCTCTACTCCAACTCTGTTTGCGCTCGAGATGGTAGACCAAATTGTCGTGTTCCTACCTTTTGCTGTCACCGGTGGTTTGCAAATTTTGCATATTATGGTCTCTCGCGCCACATTTACTCTGTCCAAAACAAACCACTTCCATATTCCAGAGGTACCAACTCCCTATTTACCAGCAGTTTCCTTGTCTACAGTCTCCGCTTCTCCTCCGCCTTCAGCCATGCTCAGTTTTGTTGTCTCCGCTATGGATCCCTGTGGCACACGTGAGGCGTCAGTACAGTACAAGGGTACTGGATTGGATTGACTATTTAAAAAATCGTACGGGTAGCCAAAAATGAGGACCGGGACATCCCTAGTTTTCAGGACAAAACTGCAAAAGTATTTCATCCTTTCTTCCTTATGTGTCTTTGGCAAGGACGTATGAAACGCTCTTCCACTAGACAGCAGGAGAGAGATCATTCAACCTGTGCATCATGGCTGGGAAACACCTGGCTAAATATGAGTGAGTGGCCTTACTTCCATTGGATACTGTTCTTGGACTTTTTCTCTATCAGTCCGATTCCCTCCAGAACATTAGTGATGTCATAGATCCGCCGCTTCTGCCGCACTGCCAGGGTGTCCGCAGCCTGAATGACGGCACAAAAACGAAGCACACACACAAACACTTACTACAACAAGCAGATGGCAGAGGCGGCTTTGTACTGCATCACATTCAGCGCCTTCACGCCAATACGGAAAAGTGCCGTTGTTCAACTTCCTTCCAAGTTGTGGGGTTGTGCACAACAACGCGATAACTGCAGTGTCTGCGTGCTGATAAGGCCTGCAGGTGCACCCTCAAACCGCTTCGACAGTTTAAGCTCCCGTTTTGTAGCAACAAGTACAGAAATGACCAAACATTACAGGAAACAGATTAAAAAGAAGGGCTACAAAATGAGGTGAGTTACAACTTTGATTAGAAAGGAGGTCTGGATTCTCTGGGATGACTTCCCTCCCGCCGCACACACGACCATGGCCTTGCATTTTAAACAAATCACACTCTTTTTATTATAATTATCATCATTATTATTAGACATGATCTTGTTCTGCTTTAGAGGAGCGTCCAATGATCGTTCTGCTCTTCATGGAAGGTCCCGGCAGGACTTTGACAGAAATGATGACCAAGACTGCAAAAAAAACCAAACGTGTGGCTCGCTTGCTCACTCGACAGCACATTCACGCACGTAATAAAAGAAACCGAGCCCGCGACGCTTGCCAGTGGCGTCAGTCCTCAGCGGATGGAACCAGGGCGGTGTGGCCAACTCGCCCTGGTTGCCGAGGTGCGCCGGGAGGGATACCAGTGCAGCAGCGTGCACTTTCTTCGGTAAAATCCCCCCCAAATTGCAATCATTTAGGAATCTGGTTGCATGCTTTTTTGTGCAGCACTACTGCATAGGTAAGCGTTCTGATGTTATTACATCGTGTAGTATACTGTGTGTAACATTCAAACGCTGATGTTGCGTTCAATTGCATGCTCTTTTTATGCTCAGCCAATGAATCAATCATGGTGCATTGTCCGTGTGTACAGATGCAGTAGGAGAAGGAGAAAGGAGCGACAAAAGCTGACCCACTTTGTGCACTTGCGATCTGCAGGGGGGCTGCCGTGAAAGAAAGTTACTTGCTGCACTTCAGTGAAACGTTCACGTTTATGTCTGAAACCAACCCAGAAAGATACACGTGACCAGTCAAAAGTTTAGACACACTTCCTCGCGCTACTGAAGGGGGAAGAGTCCCCAAACTTTCGAGCGGCAGCGCAGCTTCTTATCGCGCATTCGAACCGAGGCTGTCACGAAGCTAGGCTATGCTAACAGGCAGGCCAGCCCAGAGTGCACGGCGGATGACATGTGCTAGCTAAACAACAAAGACCGCAGGCTCACCGCTTTCAGATCCAGCACGCCGTCCTTCGCCTCCTGCAGCAAAGTTACAAACTTAGCCGTGAGGAGTCCCAGGCTTTTTTCGTGCCTGCTGGGGGTCTGCGGCTGCAGGGGATCTCCCATGGCTCCCAGCTCGCCCCTGTTACTGGCGGACTCCAGCTCCATCATCTCCCGACTCTCGGGACCAGCGCCGTAGTCCCTGACTCCTGTCGCCCCCACCAAAACCTAGGAAGCGAGCCCAGGAAAGCGCGCCCCGCCTGCCCTAATCGAACGACGCGGAGGACGGCGACGTGTGTGGCATACGCGCGTTTCAATGCTCCTCCCTGCGGGGACTCGCTCCGCGATAGGGCGCTAAATCAGCCGGTGTAACCGAAGGCGACGATTCATTGAGCCAGCTTTCGGTTGAGAGAGCCGTTGGCCACGCGAGGTATGACGGGACTGTTCAAGCAGCGGAAGGGAGCGTTCGTCAGTGTCTAGTGTCTCCAAAAGCGTACAACAAAACCTTCGTTGACGCGTGCACATTCAAAGTCAATGTATGGGCGTGCTGTGGTAAGTAAATCAACACATACACCCCGCTTGGGTTATTTATTATTTTTACGGTTAAAAAAATGTAATGTGCCGGGACCTTTTTAATATTGATACTTGTAGATATACCCTTACCGACCTAAACTTGAAGAAACCCCGACTGCGCATGCGCCTATGTTTTTGCCGGATGTAGCGTTTTTGTCTTTGAAGGCGAAGCATGTTAAAGTGTTAACTAATTCAATTTATAAATTGAGTTTTTCTTATTCGTGACAACTCGAAACCGTACGATGGAGTATTAAGGCCACATTCAAAATATCCAAAATTTCGAGACTAAAAGTCGTAATTTTATGAGAAAAAAGTAAAAACTTCGTATTTTTGCGGGAAAAAAATCGAAATATTACGTGTCAGAAGGAAAATGGAGCATAGTTCTTCGGTAAGGAGGAAAACTTTTCTCTTTCTTCAGGCAAGCTTTTGTTTATAACATGACAGCAAAACAAAGCAATTCAGCACAAACAAATTAGCATGGGTTAGCATCATCTCATCCGTACTCTCACGTGCCCCGCCCCCTTTGCATAAGGCCCCCGGTTTCATAGCTGTCTCAAACAATGCCTGTAACATCACGTTTCCACTTTTACTCTCGTAAAGTTACGACTTTACTCTCGTAATATTATAAACTTTTACTCCAAAATATGCAACGTTATTGTCGTAAATTTAAGACTTTACTATCAAAATCTCAGATGATTGTAATACTCCGCCGTAATAGGCATTGATTGAGACAGCTACATTTTAGTCTGTTCCCTTGTGCAGTTTGTTGGAAAAAAATATAAATACTGTATGTGTATATACTGTATATACATTTATACACACACACACGGAGTTACATAATACAAATGTAAATACACAATGTGTAGTTCTACTTTCGTACATTGAAAATGCCACAAATAATAGGTAACTTTGAAAATACTGGTATTATTTTTCCCCACTATTGATGGATCTTATTTTCATTACTGCAATGACGTTATCTGGCCACAGGGGGGCAATAATAACCACGGAAATACTTTGTCGAAACGTGTTTTTTTAACGAATGAATATTTTTATCCGGCCTCGTACGACAACGACTTGCATCAGAATAAATACGGGGAATAATTTAAACTCTACATCAATGATCAAAGGTCCCGCCTGCCTCCCAAAAATAATCAGAGTATAACTCCCGCTTCCGGATGACGAAAGTGCTGCTGGTGGCAACACCGCAACTACTTCTATGCGGTCAGCTGACTGAACAGACCGGAAGCAAAACAGCCCCGTATTTCCTTCTGTCACGCGGGTAACTCTGCCGTTTACTATTCGCGTTTGTCGACAAAATGAGTAAGAAAACGTAAAAATGGAAGCTATCGATTTCCTTGTATTATTTTTTGCCGATGCAGCGTTCACAAAACCGAGCTAAACAACAAAATAACGCCACAAACACGCGTCCTAGCCAAGCTGGCACATGGATTTGGGGCTTTCTTGTTTGGAACCACGATGAGCTTAATTTCCAAACGGTTTTAGTCTTGTTCGTAACGAAAATGGAATTGATCACACCCGCCCTCTGTTGGCAGCTCACACCATGAAGAAGCCCAAAGCAAAGGACTTCAGCAAGGCGGAGAAGGAGTTTGTGTTTGAGTTCAAGGCCGGGAAACACAACTGTCTTCTCAAAGTGCCTCTGCAGTTCCCCGTTGAAGAGAACATCAGCGACCTGCACGGGCGTTTGATGCTGCTCCATAAAATACCCTGCTACATAGAAACCGGTAAGGAGGAAGCAGGCAGTTGGCTGAGGCATAAATGCTGGATTTAAAGCAATTAATAGTCTGGAGTCAATGGATGGTGTTGGAAACACCTTTTGCAAAGTACGACTGCAACACTTACAAGTGGTCGTGATGTTTTGTTTGGGAAATTCATCTCTTTTAGAGCTGAAAGTGTCGTTGTCTGACTTCATTGAGAAGGAGACCCTTTCAGATTACGACCGGGAAGCGGAATTGGCCCTGCAGAGACTCACAACGGGCCACGTAGACATAAACCAGCTCGCCAATGCCTGGACCAGATCCTACGTGGAGGTGAGGAGTAACGTGAGTTGATTCCAGGAGTTCAGTTCAGAGGCCAATTAGGGCTCGGTACATTTTCTGCGGTTCACTAGCCGGTTTCCAAAATTGTTACGAATCACACAGCAGGTTTGTAATGACGTGGGCGTCTAATGTGCATGTAATTGTAACCGATGCTGCAGGAGAGAAGACTAAACGTGAGTTTTCTTTTCCTTTGGGCTTATCCCTTCAGGGGTCGCCACCGCGAATCAATTGCCTCCATCTAACTCTGTCTTCTGTATCCTCTTCTCTTGCGCCAACTACCTTCATGTCCTAGTAAAAACCTTAAAAGCAGAACAAATGTTTAAAAATACAAATTCACTTTCATCATTGGCCTCCTTTGGTCATTCGTTTTAAATGTCACAAACAAGACGGCGCCGCCTGTGATGGCCCACAGCAGGACCCTTGATGAAAAAGTTGCTACATTAGTCCCTCGTCACCTAATGTAGCGACCCATTTGCAAAGTATGTTCCGACAAACGAGGTAAGAAGCGGCGTTAGGATGCACACCGCCACCTCCTGTACGGAGTTGTAACGACAAGCTACGGTCGCGGACAGTCCCGTTATAATGTGTTTATGAATGAAAGCAAGCAAGTAGCACCGTATCTATCTGTGGCCGTCCAAATTTGGAAAACACTGGAATCTGTAGATTAGATGTGACCGGATTATTGAGATCAGGACCCCGACCGCTATCAGCAAAGTAGGATTCCTTATTTATAAATCAAATATTTTTGTAGTTCTAGGATAGAACTACATGTAAATATGTTTTAAAAAAATATTATTAGAGCTCTTTAGACATTAACTAACACCCCTACAGTTAGTGGCGTGAAAAACTATTTGCCCCCTTCCTGACTTTTTATTCTTTAGAAAACCCTAGAAAAGCCTCAAATAAAGCTGAATGACAACAATTCTGCAAAGATGAGGGGGCCAAGATTCCTCCAGAGCGTGTAAAAGACTTGTTGCAAGTTATGGCAAACGTTTGATTGCAGTTATTGCTGCTAAGGGTGCCCAACCCGTTATTAGGTGCAGGGGCAATGACTAGTTCACACAGGGCTGTGTGGGTTTGGATTTTTTTCTCCCTAAATAATAAAAACTGCAATTTGTGTTTACTTGTGTTATCTTTGACTAATAGTAAAATGTGTTTGATGATCACAAACATTTTGTGTGACAAACATGCAAAAGAATAAAAAGTCAGGAAGGGGGCAAATAGTTTTTCTCACTACTGTGGATATAGATATATAGATATAGATGGAGCGTGTGTGTCTATATACATAGACACACACACACACACACATACATATATTTACATATATTGATGCTCTGCTTAGAGTAACATTACTGACACCTAGTGACCGGAGTAGAACACTACATATCCTCGCCGTCTTTGAATCCCTTATATGTGGATTTCAGTTCATTCAGCAATTTTTATGCTTGAACAAATTTTGGCCTGAATTTAGGCAAAATATACATAATATTGGCTTCAGTATGCATGTTTTGACTAATAATAGGTAGTATTCTAATTATAAATATATAACTTATATGTAAATATATAACTTTCTGTTACTCATCTGTTATGGTGGGCGTTATTTCATGGCTTGAGGAGTCCACTAATGTTAAAACCCGTATTAAGAAGATCGTAAGCAGGTTTTTTTTTGGGCCAGAACTCCGAAAACATTCCATGTATTTATAGTGTATCATACTCTGCGGTTCCTTTTTCGCGGTCGGGCCTGGAACCAACTAACCACGATAAACGAGGGCCTACTACAACTTAAAACGGCAAAAACAAAAGTCCCCTTTCACAGCCATTTTGAACGAAGCGATGTGTGACGCTGCCTGGTTCTGTTTCCCCGCCTTTATGAGTCTACACGGACCCAGCAGAGGGTTCTAGAGGGATCGGTGAATCGTCCCCACATCCTCACGGATCTTTGAAGTGAGCAGATTCAGTGTTCTACGATGATATGGACAGTGGATAAAACAGATTTTGCAGAAACTTGATTGCGGTCCCGCGGTCACATGGTTCTGGCGGCTGTGTTATTTTCAGCAAGGTTGAGTATAAATAGGTTTGCCGCCATCCGGCCTCTCTTGCCTTCCGCACGTAAATGTTTAGGACGCGCTTTTACTGCAGACCCTCCGAAATAACTATGGAAGCTTTCCAGTGTCCCGAGTCAGAATAAATAGCGGAGTTCTGATTCTTTTCTATTCGCGGACGTGATGCGATACATCTGCTGCTCAGGTTTTCTTAGAAGATCAGACGATTGCAAAAACACATTGCACGACCAAAAAAACAATGCAATGCGAATAAAATAATATCTAATAATCATGTTTGTTTATAATATACAAGTATATTATAAATAAAATAATATAAACAATAGAGAATATAGGAAACCGCATTTGCATATTTACAAAAAGGTGTGTAAAAATAAGCCATAACCCGGAGGTCGGGACCTTTTGGGCTAAGAGAGCCATAAATGACACGCATTTAAAAAAGTGAATACAACTAAAAGTGTGCCAACAATTTCAGAAGATAAGTCTCTGAATTGGATGGATGAAGGGCTGAGAACGTGTTGCATATTTAACACTGTCATTCCTGTCATGTTTTACTTTGAAATATCAGCAAAAAAAATGACACAAAGCATTATAGATTATAAAACAAAAATGGTAATTTTAAGTCTTTATTCCCACAAACTGGATTTTTACTGAAAGTTACAATTTTATGTTGTTTTGTTTGGTTCTGAATATTGCAACATTAAAAAAAAAATGAAAATGAACTTTGTCACTAAAATGACATTTTTTTTCATAATATTACAAGTTTATTCTTGTACAAGTATAACTTTTTCTCTTAACATTTGGACTTTCTACTTGTAGGGTTACAGCAATTTCTGCTGTTTTTTTTTTTAAATTTTTCACTTTTTTTCCCAAATTTTGTTAATTCTAACTTTATTCTCCTAATATTATAACCTTTTCCTCAACCTAATTTTTTTTTGGTTAGATTAAAACTTTTTTTCTCCTAATTGTTTTTGTTATCTGGTATTTTTAGAATGTGGCGCGGGTAAATAAATCACTCAGACCGCACTTTGAACACCCCTGTTGTAAAGCAAGGTATGTTACATGTATTTAAGATAAAAATAAATAAATGTTATGGTGTTTAGAAACTTTTGAGAGCCATATGTGGCTGCCGAGCCGTAGCTCCCCTACCCCTGCCATAACCAGTTGACTGGCGACCAGTCCAGGATGTTCCTCGGTTCTTGCCCAAAGTCTCTGGGATAGGCTCCAGCATACCCCTGAGTGCCGATAACTTGTTCGGCTTTCTGGACCAGTTTGTCTATCCGGTTTATGTCCCTTTGGGTGGTGCTGCACCCCCAACGAACCACAACAAAGTACAGGGCACCGGCGACCACAGACTGGTGGAAGATCTCCACACATTAAAGGACCTAAGCTTCCTGGTACACAGCATTGCTGTTGTCCTTGAAGTCCAGTCTGTTGTTCACGCGGACTCCCAAGTACTTGTACATTTCATACATTTAAGTTTTTCTGTTTATGCTTGTTTTAGACCACGCTAGAGCACGCTCGACCCGAGGAGCCCAGCTGGGATGAGGACTTTGCCGATGTTTACCACGAGCTCATCCACTCGCCGGCCTCGGAAACGCTGCTCAACCTGGAGCACAACTACTTCGTCCGCATATCCGAGCTCATCAGCGAGAGAGACATGGAGATCAAGAAGATACAGGAGAGGTTGGTGTTCCACGGGACGGAACCCGTTACCCCGGATTTGTTTGTTTGGGGGGAAAACTTTCATTGCTTTCCTTACCAGCTCAAAAATTACCTTTCAAAGTCATAATTCAGATATGATATGCTCATTCTTCAGTCATCTGCACATTCACTATAAATAATGACACTAGCGATAACATAACCACATGAGAAACACCTGCATTTATGTCTTATTTGGATCAAAATCGCTGTGCTATTTATAGATATTACTTGAAAATGCTGTAGTTTTCCAGCAGAGGGCAGCATAGATCTTCCAATAATAATCTCATAGTCAAATCCTACCAGAACCGGAGTCAAGCAAAGTAGTTTTGCACATAAAAAAAAAAATTGGCAAGCATGTTTTTGTTGACCTGATGGAATCTGTTCTTTTTCCCACCCCCTCCGTGGTGGCAGGCAAGCAGCAGAGATGGACAAAGTGATGCACCAGCTGGGGAATACACTGAGTGACCAGGATGTGAACGCTGTGGCTTCACAGCACTTTGATGCACAACAGGTAAAAAAAAAATATATATAAATATGTACCTTGTGTCCAGAACAATGATGATGCCTTCCTTGAGCAGGTGCTGGAGAACAAGTGGGCCAGTGAATTGAAGCAAGTGACTTGTATTCAAAAGCAGGAGTATCAGGAGTGGGTCGTGAAGCTCCACCAGGACCTGCAGAAGTCCAACAACAGCAGCAAAATTAAGTAAGACTGCGTGTGACAGACTGGTGGTAACATGAATAACTTATTTATTAATACTTATTTCAAAATGAATTTCTGTTTGCTGTCATTGGCATGCTTCTTATCCAGTGAGGAGATAAAGGTGCAGCCCAGCCAGATGGTGGAACCTTCTGAATCAGGTGCCAGGATGTTTGAGGAGCAACCCCAACTGGAAGAGAGCTTCACTATCCATCTAGGTAGCCGCTTGACATTTTGGCAAAATACAACCACTTCGGGCAGTCCGGAGGTTCTGTGTTCGAACCCGGCACGGACCTCTATATGTTGAGTTTGTATGCATTTTCAGATCTTTGGGTAACTGTAGACTCTAAAGTGACCATAGGTGTGACTGGGAGTGGTAATGGTCATTTGTCTGTATGTGTCCAGGTGAAAGTCAGCTGGGTTAGCCTGCAGCTCACCTGTGGGGAAATATGTAGGGCTGTGTGTACATTTCATTGCGTAAATATGCGCTAGAATGGCTACTTACCACTGGTAGCTGAGACTAACTGGACGGTCTTTGGATAAATGCTGGGCTTTGTCCCGCCCATAGGGCGCTCAGCATATCTGGCAGTCTATGGTGCAGCGGGACGCCAAGCGTTGGGCTTCTGTGTGATGATTGGATGGTCTGTCTGAGCCGGAATCCCCTTTTGATTGACATTGGAATGAGCAAATCAGCGTTATCGGAGTATAAACCTCCGCCCGAGCATTTTCCAAGTTTTTCATTTCGTTGTCCTGAACCGATCCGGAGACTTCACCGATCCGCAGCGACTCTGTCTTTGGTAAGAACGAGTAGGAACAGTGGGTTGATGTAGTCCGGAAAGAAATGAGCTTCCCCTCCTTCCAGCAGCCGTCACTGTGGCAGGCAGTATAAAAAAAATCAATGAATATTAAGCAATGTTGCTAAAAAGCCAATACTGTACATTCCATTTGGTTTCCTAATATTTCATGGTTTTTTTCCTCACTTGTTTTCAGGTGCACAGCTGAAGACGATGCATAACCTGCGACTGGTGCGGTCCGACGTGTTGGACTTTTGTAAACACAGACATCACGGCAGCGGCGGAGCAAAGCTGCGGCGCCTACAAGCGGCCCTTTCGCTCTATTCAGCTTCACTTTGCGGCCTGGTTCTGCTGGTCGACAACCGAGTCAACTCCTACAGTGGCATAAAGAGAGGTCAGATTACACGTACCGTCCGTCACATATGCTTCCTACTTTGCCGGCACGTGCATAGTAGGGATGATACTTTGGCCTCCCTGATTCCTTTTCCGCAGTTCTAGGACTACTGTTTATATTTATTCACCAATATGGCCCCCGTGCAATGACTGCTTCATGACTTTGTTGACCTAGATTTTGCAACAGTGGCAAAGGAGTGCACAGACTTCCACTTTCCTGCTCTGGAGGAGCAGTTGGAGGAGGTGCAGCAGGTGGTGCTCTACGCCCGGGCCCAGCGGAGCAGCAAGCAAAAGGAACAACTCGGTAAGACTTTTTTTATGCTTTAAGTGTGCACTGATGTACTAAAGTTCACACTGGGGGGTGTCTTAGAATAGTCGACTTATTTGTGATCAAGATTGTACCATTCTGACTACTTGGGGGCACCCATGGCTGCGGCCGAGCATACGCTTTTACATTGAAAATCTTTATTAAAAACAACATATTTTGACACACATTCAGCCTCATTTGTTTTATTAAATAATTGAAAATGTTTGTTTGACAAAAGACCTACACTTAAGCAAGATGGCGGCGCATACACAGTAAAGCCCAGCGTCTCTTCAGGTGTGCAGTTTTGTAGGTATTATTTTGCTCTTAATTCGGTTTAGTTTCACGTCTTAGACTCAACAAGAGCCTTTGGATAATGGATTTTGCGGCATCAACATTTTTATCACCGGTCTTCGACTCGTCTCTGAGCACTCCCAGTACCGGAGTCTACACACACCACCCGGCCGAAGCGGAAGTGCTTGCAAGTGGGACCGAGAACGTAAACAAGAAAATGTGGAGGAACACACCAAGCTAGCATGCATGGACTCTCTATACCAAGCTTTTACCGGAAATGGAAGATATGTCGTTCTTCTGTGCGTGCACGTCACTTTCCAGACGCTTTGCGTTCACATAACAAGTCGCATTTGTTTGGTAATGTGAACCAGCACGTAAAAAATTGGATTTCAAACAAAAAATCCGAATTGGGAATCCTACCCTGCAGTATGACCAGAGCCATGCTTGTTCACGATGCAATGAAAAGACAACACATCACATTAATCAACTACTACACCACGTGTGTGATAAGCAACTCAGCGCTAAACATAACACGTAACTTAAAACTCTTATTTCCAAATGCCTGCAAGGCATGCTGGGTAGTCCAGCACCAATATGAACTATGAACATTAAAAGATTGGATATCAAGACTATGTTAACTCTACTTTGTATACTTCTCCTCTAATTCGCCGCAGTCTAGCAAAAATGCGACACAAACTGCAAAATGTTGTGAGAGGGTACCACAAGCTACCCAGCATGCCTTGCCGCTTACCCCTGAGCTAGGGCCTACCACTTGGGCTGGTAGAACAGCGGCTGTAACAGGCAAGATGAGTTACGGTGCCTTCTACTGTATGGAGTTGTAATGACAAGCCACGCAGACAGTCCCATTGTAATGTGTTTGTGAGTTACCGCAGCAGGAAAAATAAGGCGTCGCCTTTTGAGTAGTGGCAGGGCACCACAAATGACTGTGGTGTGTTTCGCTTGTGAACTTTTCTTATAGTTATTGGTCAATATTTAAACCTCCACAAACACATATCCTTGCAGATATCCCAAAGAATGGAAGTGACGACAAAAGCAAAAATGTTGAAAGGAATTCGTCCAATATCTCGCCAGGTAATGCTGACTCATTTTGTTCGGTGGTGTAATTTTCTTTGGTCGCTAATTGATACGCCGCTGTTGCTTCGTCAAGGCGAGTTCTACATCTCGCGGCACTCCAACCTGTCCGAGGTCCACGTGGTCTTCCATCTGTGCGTGGACGACAATGTGCGTTCTGGGAACATCACGGCCAGGGACCCGGCCATCATGGGCCTGAGAAACATTCTGAAAGTCTGCTGCACCCATGATGTCACCACCGTCACTGTCCCGTTACTGCTGGTGCATGACATGTCGGAGGTAATGATAAAACCCTTGTTCATTAAGGCATCACGCGTTATTTGCATGTTTTAATATGCCCTTACAATGACTTCTTTTCAATATTGCAAATATCGACCTCCTGTGCCATTGTGATCAAATCAAATGTTATTACTTTTTAATAGTATAACTTTAATAGCAAATTGTTTGTGCCCCCCCCCCCTAAATTAAGCATCTTCAAGCATAATTCCATAATCAACTCAAATGAGTAATACGAGTGTAAAGTTGACTATAGGGGTGTTATTTCATATCAAGAGGGCTCTAATAATGTTAAAACCAGCATTTAGAAAGTCAGACAGGGTTTCTATGCTCTTAACTATGAAAATATTCCATTTGTAAATACGGAATCCTGTTTTTCAGAAATGCATTTATCACGATTGGGTCTGGAGCCAATTACCTGTGATAAACGAGGGATTACTTTGTAACTCCAACATGTAAAGTAGCCTGTATTGAGTTGTTGAAACGCAAACGTTTTAAAGACAGATTACAGTTTTAGATTAGATGCAAAATACATTATTACAGATTACTGACTGAACTTTAGCCACAGTAAAATCCAAAATATGTAGCAAAGAGTAGCAAAACCGAGCAATAGCATCCTGTCTATGAGTGAACACCTTTTAGAGCAGTGGTTCTCAGTGATTGGCTGCGGGAGCCCCCTCCCATCCCCCTTCAATGACATGCCGCATCCCAAATTGTGGAACTTGTTAAATATGTCGTTTATTTAATAAATCACGTATGTATTTGTTGAAATTTTAAATATAAAAAGACCTTTTTGACCAGTTCCGCGGGTGCCTGGGGAGGTTCAAAAGCATCACATCCCTCCCTTTTTCTGCGCCGAGCTGGTACGCTGCGCCCCCGGTAACCCGCTGTGTCTGTGTCAAGCAGTTCCTTGTGTTAAAAATTGATTTTTAGGTAGAACAAAATGTGTCAGAAAAAAACAAGTTTCATAATAAGTTTGGCAACGATGCATTTTTATCCCCAAATTCAAAAATTGTTTTGGGGGGAAAAAAAGTGTGTGTGAAGGTTTTTAGTAGGGATGTCCCAACCCCATCTCTAAAAGCGGGATTGGCTGCCGAGGCGCTGTAGTTTGAAGATAGGATAAAATCAGTTTTCACCACGAGATCGACCTGGTTTGGTTGCTGTAAATGTGGGCCACGCTGCAACATGATAGGTGCCGTAATGCGCTTCAGAGCTGGTTGCTACTCGACTCCTGCCACCCGGAAGAAGACAAACTCATCAGAACTATGCAGTCACGTTCTCGGTGTACCGTGGTGAAGTTAGTTTCACGTTGGATATTCGGCTCCATAGCTGCAGCGGTAGACCCCCGTCACTGTGGCCGGACTGCTGTGTCATGGTGTGGGGAGCACGCGCGGGACGTTCCACTCTAACTGTTGGTTCTTCATACTAGGGATCGTCAATAAATTACTGTTGTGTAGAGAGTTTGCTTAAAAAAAAACAAAAACCACAAAACCAAAAAATATTGCTGTGTAATAAAATTAAAAAAAAGTATTTTGCAATATGGTTGTATTATTTTAATGATTTGAAGAGGGTTTTTTCATAACCATATTCAGTTCTACACAATTTGATGGAAAATTCCATTTTTAAGAAGCCCCTAGTTTGTTGTCGTGCTACAACACGCCCGTTACTTTTTCTCTTCTTACTCAGAAAAAGTGAGCCTTGTTAGCAGTGAGAAGCAGATGAGTTGTAATTGATAGCTGCTGGTTTCACATCAAATGAGTCACTCTGTCTTTGCCATTCAGCAAAGATGGCTGCCTGTTTGTACAAGCCCTTTCTTGTTTGTTGACCGTTAAGTGGTGTGTCCAGATGAATTACACACTGTATACAAAAGGAGTGTGCCTCCTTTAGGTTTTGTTTAATCTTTGGAAGGCGTTTGCAAAAAAAAAAAAAAACCTACAGGGGGAATGTAGCAGAATAGTGAAGAAGTGGAGAACATGTTTGTGAGCCACTTTTGGCAACACAATAACGGTCTTGTGTCGTCAGCGACGTGTACCACAGCAGAATACAAAGTCGTCTTTAGTGCGCATAACATGGGTCCCATTTGTATTTTTGCATCTTTGTTTATAAGCGCTGTCACCGTCAGCCTGCTCTGTACTAAATTCCCATCAGTTTGTCCAAGTTTGAGGTGCACGTTTCATTACGTATCCTATGTGCGCTGCACTGCAAAAACAGCCATAATTGAAACAAGACCAAATTATCTCAAAATGAGGGCTGTGAAAAATCCCTTGTAATGCATTTATTTCATGAATTACTCTAGTCCGCTTGTCCTTGGAGTGACACTTGCTCACTGTCACTAGATCAATCTAATCCAGGGGTGGGCAAACTGCGGACTGTGGGCCACATCAGGCCCGCCAAATGTCTTAATCCGGCCCAACGGCCATTTCTAAATTCATTAATTCATTTTCTGTACCACTTATCCTCATTAGGATCACGGGTCTGCTGGAGCCTTTTCCAGCTCATTGCTAAATTCATTAAAAAAAACCTAAAAACACCTTTACATTTACTTAACATCAAAACTTTAGCCAGCGACATGACTAATTGACTATCTTGATTCTGACAATGAGAGATGGAACTCATCCACAAAGTCAAAGCACGTCAGTGTCACATAATTAGTACCATCCCCGCTGCTGCCGGTTATTAATAAGCGACACCTTGGGTATTGCACTCAAGTCGAGCAAGGATGAAATGACGCTTTCAACCACACTCAATTCAAATGTGTGAAAAAAATCACTCGGATGTGAGTTGGAATACATTGTAGTTGTCTTTATTTCTGAATGTATTCTGCAAAAGCAACAAAAAATGATGCAATTATTCACTCCACTCTTGCATGATTAAGTGTCACAGACACGTTCCATCGTGCTTCATGTTTCTTTTGTCCTCTTCCTGCAGGAGATGACCATACCGTGGTGTTTGAAGAGAGCTGAGCTGGTGTTTAAATGTGTCAAAGGTACCCATCCATCCATTTTGTATGCCGCTTATCCCCATTAATGCCGCGGGTATGCCAGAGCCTATCCCAGCTGACTTAGGGCGGGAGGCGGGGTACACCTTGGACTGGTCGCCAGCCAATCACAGGGCACCGCTCACATTAACATTCATATCTGTGGACAATTTAGAGTCTCCAATTAACCTAACATGCGTGTTTTTTAATGTGGGAGGAAACCGGAGTACCCGGAGGAAGTGTCAAAGGTACGGTTTAAAACAAAAACCTGACATCACATGGGACCACAGACGATGTGGTCCTTATGGCCTCATCAGGCTGTGACCTTCAGCGTTTACTGGAGCGGTTTGCAGCTGAGTGTGAAGCTTCTGGGATGAGACTCAGCACCTCCAAATCCGACGCCACGGTTCCCAGTCGGAAACGGGTGGACTGTACCCTCCGGGTTGGGAGTGAGGTCTTGCCTCAGGTGGAGGAGTTCAAGTATCTCCGGATCTTGTTCACAAGTGAGGGAAGGTTGGAGTGTGAGATCGACAGACGGATCGGTGCACCGTCCGCAGTAATGCGGTCGCTGTACCGGACCGTCGTGGTGAAGAGAGAGCTGAGCCGGAAGGCAAAGCTCTCTGTTTACCGATCGATCTACGTTCCCACCCTCACCTATGGTCATGAGTTATGGGTCATGACCGAAAGAATGAGATCGCGGATACAAGCGGCGGAAATGAGTTTCCTTCGTAGGGTGGCTGGACTCACCCTAAGAGATAGGGTGAGGAGCTCGGCCATCCGGGAGGAGCTCAGAGTAGAGCCGCTGCTCCTTCACATCGAGAGGAGCCAGTTGAGGTGGCTCGGGCATCTAGTCCGGATGCCTCCCGGGCGCCTCCCTGGTGAGGTGTTTCGGGCATGCCCAGCCGGGAGAAGGCCCCCGGGAAGACCTAGGACACGCTGGAGGGACTATGTCTCACAGCTGGCCTGGGAACACCTCGGTGTCCTCCCGGTGGAGCTGGAAGAGGTCGCCGGAGACCGGGAAGTCTGGACTTCCCTACTGAAACTGCTGCCCCAACGACCCGGACCGGAAGAAAATTGAATGGAATTGGTAATGACGGTGCGTTGGTATGGAGAGAAATTTGTCTGTTTTTATTCAATCAAACAAAAAACAGATATGCAAACAAAAATAATGGATTTGCAAGCAAAAAAGATTTATAAGAGAAAAAGACCTTACAAATCTTTTTTTTTCTTCCAAATGTTTTTTTTTGGTTACGGAACCATTTTTTGTTTGCAATCCTTTTTTTGCTTGCAATTTTTTTTTTCTTTTTGCAACTTGTTTTATTTATTTGGCTAAAAACACACAATTTATTTGCCATATGTTGAACTTCGTAGCAAGACAGCAACATAACACTTTTATTTACTTGGCATTTGGCTGGTAGCCATTGTAAGAAGATTCTTTTGATCCCAGAGGAGACTGAGGGCAACAAATTGGAGACTGTACAGCAGGGTTTCCAACTTTTTTTGGGGGGGGGGGGGATTTTCATCCTTTGCTGTACAATGTAACACCACAGCCGGGTCCAGTTAGCAATGTGTGTGTATGTTTTTGTCATTTTTAGCCTCTTCAGATTTGATGCATGATGCAGCAGTGATTAACCTGCTTGACCAATAATCAAATCAGTTTGGCACCCTTGGACAGTAGAACCTCAGTTTTCATCATTATTCCTTTCCATAAAGGTCAGACAAAAACCAAAACGTACAAAAAAACAAAGTATATTTTTGTTTCAATATGAAATGAATGGATCCAATTGATCCATTCAAGATACCCAGAAATATGAACAAAGGACATTTTTATAGAGAATACAGAAGAGTACTAACCTTGGTTATTGTCATTAATTTGTTCCAGAAGGGCCGAATATAACCGAAACAGACGCCGAATCAATTTTTCCCACAAGATATATCCAATTAACCCACTTTGCTAGGAGTTTTTGAATTTAATGGTGTTTATGACCTTCTCTATCAAGGTTCTGGCGCCTGCAAATTTCTTCGGCGTCATTGTGTGCTATCATACAGCTGTGATAAAGAAAAGAGCTCCCAGAAATACGCAGTGCGCTTGAACACCTCATCACATTGCCTATTACGAGGAAAAAAGGAGATAGAAATTGAGTTGTTTGCTGTTCTGTGTGTGTTCCATAAACAACTGCACCATCCACACACTTAATAAAGATAATTCTAGGACTCCATGGCTGAGATTTAGCGTTAGCCATTCTTCACAGAAACACCGTCATTAAGGCGTGGATGCTTTGTTTAGGTTTGGGACGAGACAGTGCACAAAAATCGAGACATATTTTTGGCAATGATTTTCGTTTAAATCTGAGTCTTACGAAACCCGACGTTGCACCGTACTAATAATAGTGCCTCCAAGTTCCATCATTTGTCACTGTCTCAGACGATAGAGCCTTAGTATCAGTGGTGGGGCACCCTTGTGATTGTCATTTCACTGACAGGTTTTATGATGGAAATGGCGTCGTGGGACGGAGGCATTTCACGCACTGTGCAGTTCCTTGTTCCAAAGGTGAGATGCGCGGTTGCTGCCACTTCTCACCACTCTTCGCCGAAGTCCAGCCCGGGTGGCGGGCCGCAGATTGTTTGATGATGACGTTTATAAACGTTTACGTAGGCTTTTCTCCAAGCCATGTGTTTTCTGCGGTAAAAACTCGATAAAACAAAAATCCACAAATTTGTAGGGCAAATGTTTCAACGGTATTCATTTCACTGTATAGCATGTTTTTGAACCACTTTTGAATGGTTTTTGCTGGGGGAGGTCAATTGATTAAAATATTTAATCACGATTAATCACATTTTGTCTATAGTTAACTCATAATTAATCATGTTTAATCTAGATAGACACTTTTATTTATAATAATTAGGTATGTAAATCTCTCTGGTAGACGATTCTGTATGCATCTAGATACACGAGTTAAGATATACGATTAAAAAAAACTACATATTGCATGTAGTGCACAAATGATACGATTCGAGAAATTCAACAATTACTAGTTTGTTGATGTAAACAATCTTACATTATAAAAAAAGAAGCCAATTGTATAAAAGTGTCATTCTTACAGTATTTTCAAATCTGTAAAAGAGCACATCATATCACCACGCATGGTGTAAGGCCACCTGGCCACAGGAAAACATTCAGGTGCAATGATTTAAAAAGAACAACACACAAAGATTATAAATAACTATTTTTTGTAAAGGGATATCAATTTTGGAAGTATGGGCCATTATTTTCTTCAAAACAAATGTATAATCCCCAGTTTTTGCATGTTTAATGCGAGCAGCGACTTGTCCCACTTTTTTCGACAGTCCCTGAGCGCACCCTGGAACTTTGCAACGCGTCTTCTTCAACGTTCCACAGATAAAACCATTATACTTTATTTTCTACCCTTTTTCGTTCACTTCATATTTGCTTTACCCAGAGAAAACCCACGCACGGGAAGAACATGCAAACTCCACACAGAGATTCGATTCCCAACGGAGGCCAACATGCTCCCCACTCATCCACCGTGCGGCTATAATCATAGTTGTGTATCAAATTGTTTATGAGTTAACTACGGAAAACATACGATTAATCACAATTAAATATTTTAATCGTTTGACAGCCCTAGCATGAATGTTTGATGTTGAAAATACCGTATTTTTCAGACTTTAGGCCGCTACTTTTTTCCTACATTTTGAATCGTGCGGCTTATGACGCGAAATATTTGGGAAAAAGTCGTAAATTTACGAGAAAAAAACCAGACAAGCTTTTATTTACAATAGGACAGCAAAACAGAGCAGTAAAAGTTTGACGTAATGTTTTGTTCGTCCATCTTTTCTATGGGGCGCCGCTGCCATTGTCTGCTTTCCCCTTGACATCTCCCGATCGCAGCCATGACTTAGTGTTGACTAAATCAAAGCGATCGCAGCAATAATCTAATTGAGTGTGAACTCGGATGCACAAGCTCCCTTGTTGTCATTAGCCGCTATAAAAGCTTTGCTACTTCAACCAGAATGTGGACCAGAGCTGCAGCTGGTTTTGCAGCGCATACCTTTTCACAGCGATTTGTTTGGGAAGCCCTGAATCAGAGATTAGAGCGCCTCAGTCTGCGCTCCGCGTGCTTACACCGCGTGATAAATGCAGGCTTAGACACTCATCCGCAAACACGTGCGACAAGCATCAGGATCTACACGCAGCTGTCCGTACTGGGGGTAATTGTTCCTTGAGATCCACCTCCATTGTTGGGTCTTTACCACCAAAAAACGTCCCCCGGGAGACGGAGATGTTTTCCCGTCATTTGGACATGGCTGACGTTTTATTTCAGGCGTCGTGGAATGTTTCTACCTATGTAACGTGTGCTTCGGGAGACAGCTGAGCCCGTCGCGTGTCACCGCGTTGACACCGTAAGACGATAACACCAGCGGCATCAAAAGCTCCGGCGGCTTCCTGTCAGCTCCGCGCTCAGACGGCAGCGCTGAAGCAACATTGTTGCCTTCAGAGAGGCTAAATATATCCCGTGTTTGTGTGCGCCGATCAATACTTAACATTCTCATTTGACGGCTGGCCGTGCCTCGGGTGGCTCTCAGTGCCTAACAGGGATCCTTCAGCATCCTCTTGAAAACACCTTTTGCTGTTATCGCCTCACGTGATGATGCACTTTTGTGTCGTTAATATTTCAGCTTGTTGCTGTGGAAATTCCTCATTTCTCACTGGCTGTGTGTGTGTGTGTGTGTGCGTGTGTGTGTGTGTGTGTGTGTTTGTGCGTGTGTGTGTTGACAGAGTATTTCAGAGGAAATGTTCTACCAGTTGAGCAACATGCTGCCTCAGATCTTCCGCGTCTCGTCCACATTAACGCTCACATCAAAGCCCTGATGGCTACCGACCGACCACTGCCTACTGTACTCGAGGTGCATCCACAGAGCTTTGAGTTTAACTGTGTTCTTTTCTGTGTTTCTTTTCTCGGTACAAAAAGTTGAATTTTAGTGTAGGTTGGAACTTCCACCTACATTACCTCTACATCCCTCACACTGAAATGTATTTTCCGTATAATTCCAATCATTTATTTCAACGTGTTAAGCGGAAATAACTGAATTTGCAAATTTCCTGATCAGTTAAACCTGAGATGAGGCTGCCTCGGGTGTCTGACTGCAACTGTCAGTTTCAGTTTGTCAGCCTGTTGCCAATAAAACAATGTTGCAGAAACATATCATATACTGTACACCGTGACTTTCTGCAGTCTGTTTCAGGTCATTTAATGGAAATGTGACATCATTATTCTTGCTAATCGGACAATAGAATACAACGAAATGTGTGAGCTGGGAGGTGCTTGTCGCTGCCGGCCTTCCATAGAGAGGAAAATAGTGTTTTTCTAATGACAGCAGCAGCTGGTGCTGTTTAGCAGCAAATTTGACTGCCAAGATGTTGGATTATATGTACAGTTTATAATATACATATATACATATACATATGTATGTATATATGTACTGTATATATATGTGTGTGTCTGTATCTATATATGTATATATATGTGTGTAAAATATATATACATATATAATGTAAATATATATGTATGTAGATAGATATATAAACCGATAAGCTCGTGTTGAGCTTGGATATATATATATTTGATGTATATTTGATATATATCTATCCAAGCTCAACAGGAGCTTATCAGACTTTTACAACAAAGTATCACAACTTTTCTTGGATAAGGTGCATGTAGTTCATATACTGACAAATGGTTAGAACACCAAAACAAATAAATGGGCTCAAGACGTATTTGAAGACATTTTAATTAGCAACATTTATTAACCTAGGGAGCCTCACCAGCCATGAACCTCCCCCGGACGTCACTGCAGTAATCTTTATCCTTAGCGAGGGTCGCGAATGTTGTCGAGTTCTTCTGTGTTTGTGACTAAAATTGAGTTTGGAATTAATATATTGGGAGTGTGTCCATAACCATGGTAACCACATGTACTGAAAAACTGAAGGTACACTTCCAGAGCTTTAGTTTATTGAAGACTCTCAACCCAACCTAATGGTGGCCAATGTATGCTTAGCTTGGTGCTAAGTGCCAAAGCAAATGTGTCATACGTAATAATGCGGCTCATTATTAATGCACTTATTTTGTTTCTACAATATGCCAAGGGCAGATAGAAAATGTGATGCGGGCCGAACACGGTCCACGCGCCACACTTTGGACACAACAGACGCGTTATACGGTTGAAATGAGGTCAAAGGGCAGCCAAACAACCCCAGGTGAGCACTTTCAGGCATGGTTTTGTGGCTTTTTGAACCCAACGTACACTAGACTATAGAAGTGATTTAGTTCGTGCAGGAAGCTGTCATGAGTGTCGCACTATGAGTTAAACCTCGCTGCGTATGTCCAGTGATGGAGGCCAGCATGATTTATCTGCCATTTTTCACGAGGGTTCACTAATGGCTTGGCAAGGAAGTTTCCTGCAGGGGAAAGTGTCGCCAACTCTTCAGATTCCCAAAAGACCCTTTCCCCTGGTGCAGTATGCTGCATTGCAGTGAGCTGGAGTGTGGAGCCCCGGCGTTGAAGGGTTTGGCATGTCGGTCTGTCCCTCCTTTCCGTTCTCGGGACAGCAGGTGGCACTGTCCTTGGGTACAAACATCACAAGAGGTCTTTGTTTTTACAGGTAATTCCCGTTCACCCATATTCTCAACTTGCTTGTATTGCTCTTTTACATTTTATGTTCACATTCAAATCACAGAGAACCCAATTGTAGATGATGATATTCATTCAGGGCGCATTTTTGGTCTTGTTTGGGTAATGTATAAATACGGCAAATACAGGTACAATGTACAGGTACACACAATTATGTAATATGATCATTGCATCTCAGTGCATTATATTAAGAATAGAACAGGAATATCATACCTCATACCACACATGTATGGTACATATTTTGCTTATATATGATGTCCTATTAGAAGCATTATTTCCTTGCTTTATGGTGGCCATTACCATTATTATTACCACTATTATATTCATACATAACAGCCTAAATCCTGATTTCAGGTTAAGGTAAAGGTGATGATGGTAATAATTTATCACATGAAAGATACACATATTGTCATTACTATGTTGTCTTTTCTGGAGTTTTTCTCATACAATAAACTCAACAGATCAGGGCAGACAAGTGGAGGTTCTTTTGCAGGAGATTTTCCACCTTGAAGCAGGCCGCCAAAATCTTGTCTCTTTTAATGCACAGGATAGGACACTCAGAAAGCAAAATTCATCAGAGTAGGGCAGACAACTGGAGGCTCGGCTGCAGGAGATCATCCACCTTCTCGCAGCAGACCTCCAAAATCTTATCTCTTTTAATGCACAGGGATAGGACACATGCAATAACATCCCCCAGATGAGGGCAGACAAGTGGAGACTCCGTTGAAGGAAATTGTCCATCTCCTAGCAACTGACCTCCGAAATCTTGTCTTTTTGAATGCACACTATAGGACTCTTGGCCAGGAGTGTTGGTGTTGCTAGAGCGCAGTCCTTCTCTGGCAACAGTTCCACAAAGTCCTTGGCTTCTCTTCATGGGGGACGCGTGCTATCCAAACTATTATTACCATCAACACTGATTACTATTATATCTTTAAATGAAATATCTCTTGTACGCAAAAAAAGATGTATGTATATGTATGCATGGGTATGTGTATATATACTGTATATCTGCTGTATAGTAAACCCAGGAATTATCTTTAATACATGTTATGTTGGTATGTGATGATGGTATAATAATGAGTAATGTCACAAGCTGTATGAGGTATAACACATTAATAAAAGTGTATATTGTACATGTGGGTTTGTAGGTGTGATATCTTGTTCATGTATTACTGCATATTAGATTAACATAACAGCCTTTAGTATTACCAATAAGGTGGTGGGAGTAAATAAGCTTGTCTTCTTTCCACTCCTTTTCGAGACAAATTGTTCCTGTTTTTAGGTGTATGTTCCTTATGTTCTGTTCTGTGTATTTTGTGTGGCTCGAAATAAAAGTAAAAAAAAGTACAGCATACTGCTGGAAAGACCAGAGGTTTTTGTTGATTTATGCATCACTGATAATGTTTTTTTTGTCATGTGTTTAAATTTCACATTTTGTTCAATAGTCCTTAAATGCAACATAGTTGTGTGCGTCAGAACTGGTGAGATTTTATGTCCGACTATGAACATAATGGACGCAAACCGAATACGTTTTTACAGAAAAAAAGTCTAAGTGGGTATAAATACATACAAATTATGAATGAAAGGGATAAATGAACATTTAAGGTTACTTTTACCTTCATAGAAGACGGGATACTGGACGAGGCGGTTCCTAAAGACACCATGCGCTTGGCAGCAGGACCAACACGGACACCACCTTGGTGTTTTGCCAGGTGTTGTCTTTTAATTCCAATGTGTATTATTTCTTATTTTCTGTTATCATCTCTAATACATTGTGTTATATGAGTGTAAACGTGACTATAGGGGTGTTATTTCACGCCTAGAGAGCTCTAATGTTAATAAGCATCATCCATCCATCCGTCTATCCATTTTCTTCCGCTTATCCGAGGTCGGGTCGCGGGGGCAGCAGCCTAATCAGGGAAGCCCAGAGGTCCCTCTCCCCGGCCACTTCGTCTAGCTCTTCCCAGCAGATGCCAAGGCGGTCCCAGGCCAGCTGAGAGACATAGTCTGTCCAACGTGTCCTGGGTCTTCCCCGAGGCCTCCTACCGGTTGGACGTCCCCTGAACACCTCGCCAGGAAGGCGTTCGGGAGCCACCTCTTCTGACTCTTCTCAATGCGGAAGAGCAGCGGTTCTACTCCGAGTCTCTCCCGGATGACCACCCTGCGGAGAAAACTCATTTCGGCCGCTTGTACCCGCCATCTTGTCCTTTCGGTCACTACCCAAAGCTCATGAGCATAGGTGAGGGTAGGAACGTAGATGGACCAATAAATTGAGAGCTTTGCCTTTTGGCTCAGCTCTCTTTTCACCATGACAGACCGGTGCAGAGTCCGCATCACTGCAGACGCTGCACCAATCCGCCTGTCCATCTCAAGTTCCATCCTTCCATCACTCGTGAACAAGACCCCGAGGTACTTAAACTCCTCCACTTGAGGCAGGTCCTCATCCCCGACCCGGAAATGGCACTCCACCCTTTCCCGGGCGAGAACCATGGACTCGGACTCGGAGGTGCTGATTCTCATCCCACATTCACACTCAGCTGCGAACCGGTCCAGTGAGAGTTGAAGGTCACTGCTCGATGAAGCCAACAGGACCACATCTTCTGCAAAAAGCAGAGATCGAATCCTGCGGCCACCAAACTGAAACCCCTTAACACCCTGAATGCGCCTAGAAATTCTGTCCATGAAAGTAGTGAACAGAATCGGTGACAAAGGGAAGCCCTGGCGGAGTCCAACCCTCACTCCAAAACGGGTCCGACTTATTGCCGGCAATGCGAACCAAACTCTGACACCGTTCATACAGGGAACAAACCGCCTGGATTAGGTGGTCCGATACCCCATATTCCCAGAGCACTCCCCACAGTATTCCCCGAGGAACATGGTCGAATGCCTTCTCCAAGTCCACAAAACACATGTAGACTGGTTGGGCAAACTCCCATGCACCTTCAAGGACCCTGCCAAGAGTATAGAGTTGGTACACAGTTCCATGACCAGGACGAAAACCACACTGAATCCGAGATTCGACTATCCGGCGGATCCTCCTCCCCAGAACCCCTGAATAGACCTTACCGGGAAGGCTGAGGAGTGTGATCCCACGATAGTTAAAACACACCCTCCGGTCCCCCTTCTTGAAAAGCAGGACCACTACCCCGGTCTGCCAGTCCAGGGGCACCGAGCCTGACGTCCACGCAATGCTGCAGTCGTGTCAACCAAGACACGCCCACAGCAACCAGGGCCTTAAGGAACTCCGGGCGGATCTCATCCACCCCCGGGCCCTTGCCACCAAGGAGCTTTTTGACCACCTCGGTGACCTCAGCCCCAGAGATAGGCGAACCCGACTCAGAGTCCCCAGGCACTGCTTCCATGTTGGAAGGCGTGTTGGTGGGATTGAGGTCTTCAAAGTATTCCCTCCACCGGTCCACAACATCTCGAGTCGAGTTCAGCAGCACACCGTCCCCACCATACACGGCGTTGACTGTGCACTGCTTCCCCCGCCGGAGAGGGGGGATGGTTGTCCAGAATCTCTTTAAAGCCATCCAGAAGTCGTTTTCTATGGCCTCTCCGAACTCCTCCCATGTTCGCGTTTTTGCCTCAGCGACCGCCAGAGCTGCAGACCGCTTGGCCTTCCGGCACCTGTCAGCTGCCTCCAGAGTCCCATGGGCCAAGACGGCCTAATAGGACTCTTTCTTCATCTTGACGGCATCCCTCACCACGGGTGTCCACCAACAGGTTCTGGGATTACTGCCACGACAGCTACCGACCACCTTACAGCCACCGCTCCGATCGGCCGCATCGACAATGGAGACACGAAACATCGCCCACTCGGATTCAATGTCCGCTGCCTCCCTTGGAACATGGTCAAAGCTCTCCCGTAGGTGGGAGTTGAAACTCCTTCTGACAGGGGACTCTGCCAGGCGTTCCCAGCAGACCCTCACAATGCGTTTGGGTCTGCTAGGTCTGACCGGCATCCTCCCCCACCATCGGAACCAACTCACCACCAGGTGGTGATCAGTTGACAGCTCCGCCCCTCTCCTCACCGGAGTGTCCAAAACATGTGGTCGCAAGTCTGACGACACAACCACAAAGTCAAACATCGAACTGCAGCCCAGGTTGTCCTGGTGCCAAGTGCACATGTGGACACCCTTATGCTTGAACATGGTGTTCGTTATAGACAATCCGTGACGAGCACAGAAGTCCAATAACAAGACAGCGCTCGGGTTAAGATCAGGGGGGCCGTTCCTCCCAATCACACCTTTCCAGGTCTCACTATCGCTGCCAACATGAGCATTGAAGTCACCCAGCAGAACAAGGGAATCCCCCGAGGGAGCATTCTCTAGTACTTCCTCTAAAGACTCCAAAAAGGGCGGGTATTCTGAACTGCCGTTTGGCGCATAAGCGCAAACAACAGTCAGGATCCGTCCCCCCACCCGAAGGCGTAGAGAAACTACCCTCTCGTTTACTGGGTTAAATTCCAACGTGCAGGCTTGGAGCCGGGGGGCAACAAGAATTGCCACCCCTGCTCGTCGCCTCTCATTGCCGGCAACACCAGAGTGGAATGAAGTCCAGCCCCTCTCGAGAGGACTGGTTCCAGAGCCCTTGCCGTGCGTTGAGGTGAGTCCGACTACATCTAGCCGGAATTTCTCCACCTCACGCACCAGCTCAGGCTCCCTTCCCCGCCAAAGAGGTGACATTCCACGTACCGACAACTAGCTTCTGTAGCCGAGGATCGAACCACCAAGGCCTCTGCCTTCGGCCGCCACCCAGCTCTCTTTGCACCCGCCCCCTTTGGCCGCTCCCACGAGTGGTGAGCTCATAGGAGTGGGGACCCACGGTACTTTTTCGGGCTGTGCCCGACCGGGCCCCACGGGTGCAGGCCCGGCCCCCAAACGCTCGCCATCGTGCCCCGCCTCCGTGCCTGGCTCCAGAGGGGGGCCCCGGTGACCCGCGTCCGGGCGAGGGAAAACAAAGTCCATATGTATTAATTATCATTAGGGTCTTTTGAGCCACTCTTTGTCTGGTCCCTCCCTTAGGACCTGTTCGTCATGGGTGACCCTACCAGGGGCATGACAGCCCCCGACAACTTAACTCCTAGGATCATTGGGACACGCAAACTCCTCCACCACGATAAGGTGGTGACTCAGAGAGGAGGAAAAAAAACCATATTCCGAAGGTCGTAAACAGGTTTTTGATGCTGTAACTACGAATGTAACCCGTTTATTAATAAGTCGGCTCTGTTGCGCGTACACCGTGACTCTGATTCAGGGCTCACGTTTTCATCCTGAGGTTTGGGCACCCCCCTACGAATCCATGTCAGTCATCGATTACACCCGCTTGCTTTATGAAGCCTTTCCCACTGACTCACGTCTAAATCTGTTTGTCAGAAAGTCGTGTTGCGCGCCAATAAAGACGATGAAAAAGCGGTAAACAAGAAGTTAAGAAGCCATTAAATGCTCATGTAGACTTCAGTTCAGCGTTCTTACAAGTGGCCTCGGGGGCCTGGAGTGTTGGGTTTTCCTGAGCAGAGCATCCACCGTGGATTCAGTCCGTGCGGCCCTCTTTTCTTTCACTGCTCGGAAAGAAACGATAACGCAAGCGAGTCTTCTCCACCGGCGTTACCGTAACGTCTAAAAGCTTGTGCTAAAATCCGTGCACACGGCATCAAAGGCGTCATAGCCGTTTGGCTCAGCACTCAACTGGTTATTCTGGTCAGCTGCACAAAGTTATTCATCGTTTTCCCATCACAAAATGTTGCTCTGCAGATATCGTAACTGCTTGGGCGCAGCAGGAAATGCGTTGAGCTGTAATCATCTTTATGGTAATTGTCATCAGCGGAATATTCGGTGGAAAATGAGGGTGCATCCCTGAAGGGAAGGTTTCTATTTTTAATTATTGTGTGAATATGGCTGTCAGCCTTTCTGAAATAATTAAAAAACAGCACATGTGGATGATTAATCCATTTTTAAGGATGACATGTAATGTATGAGTAAGAACAGTGTTTTCTTCTGCAGAATTGCTTTTCACCCAGGTAAAATTATATTTATAACAATCTTTTTTTCTTTTTTTTCAAAATAATAATGTTGTATCCTCCAAGGCGTACATGATGGACCTTTTAGATATGCTGTAGTATTCATATGAACTGATCACACGCGCAGATTGCAGCGTTTCAGGCTACGTCTCACTGACACCGGAAGTTGCAAAAGTTTTTCCGGAACCGCGTCAAAATGCTGGATGAAAATGTACTCCGTGACTCCCCCATGAGCTCTGAGTGTTGATTTCTGAAATATCTGTAACATGACCCGACTTCATGACGTTTTGCGTGTATTTATTTTGAAAGCAAAGACCGGATGTTGTGTGTGCCTGCACGTGCAGATTGACGGCGCTTGTCAGTCACAGCTGGCTAGTTGGCTTGGCCGCCAGTTGAGCAATACGCGGCGTGTCTGGGACTTGCGAGCCGGATTCCCCGGTGCGCAGCGTGAGCGGAGGTGAGCTTTACGTTCTAAAACCCGCACATGAATTGAACCAGGTCTGTAATTCACCCCCGCTGTTGTTTTGTGTGTGTGGTCCGTAGCCTTAGGCGACGCTCGTGCCAATGCTGCTGAGTTGGTAGAAACTTATTCCTCGCACGCGACGAAACCCGCAAAAATGTCACTTTAAATTTGCCTTCCGGCGTCTCCTTGTGCTGCTCGGCTTGTGGTTTTTGTCTGTTTTCTGCTTCCGCTGCGTAGTGAATGACAAGAGGGGTTTATTGGAAATCTGTGTTTGTGTGTAGGGTTAGCAGCGCGGTGCTTTCTGGAATAGTGTTGGAAATTCCGGCTCTTTTAAGAGAGCCTGTTCTTTTGGCCCGACTCACCGAAAAGAGCTGGTTCTTTCGCCTCCCAAATGGCTCCTGCAGATTTTTGTTGGTTTAAATTATAACCAGATAAGGTGTATTGTGTTAAATTACTAACGTGGCAAATACACGATGTCAGAGGGTTATTATTTAAATGGGTCATTTAATCCTCAATGGACAGCCACAAAAATATACTTATAATACCAGATTATAACATCCAAAAACAAAGAACCATTTTGATCGACAAATTAAGTTGTCTTGAGATGTCCACGCAAATTGCTCACGAACGAATCGTCTCTCAGAGTACCAGAGCGTGTGGTTAACCTCGCCCCTCCCTCTTCTCAGCGTGTCTTGACGAATGACGTTCGCCTTTAACGGAAAAAAGACGAGGGAAAAACGAATCCGCTAATTGGCTCCCAACCAGGGGAGCCGGCTCCCCTCGTTTTTTTCAAAGAGCCGATTCGTTCTTTTGAAATAGCCGATTCGTTCTTTTCAAAGAGCCGATTCGTTCGCTACCAACCCATCACTATGCTGGAAGCTTTTTTTTTTTTTTTTTTAAATTACTCCAAGCATGTTGGTGTGTCTGGCACTGCTCCTCTGTACACCGAAATATGCCAAGCATCACACACTGCCAATATCGCTGATGTTATGTCGTTTAAAAAATAAAAAATTAAACGCAGACCTCGGCACGACAACCGTTTTTGTGTAAACGTTGGGTGCTGTGTGAGTCAGACCCCTGCTGTCATGACACATGAAAAGACGAATGGAGTGACTGGAAAGTTGCTCCTTTCGTTACACATCGCCGGTGGTGCGACTGCAAAACTGCAAAGCAAAATTGCATCGATTTTGCAGTGGAATTGCTCCCGGGAAACGATAAGCCCCAAAATATATCATGCTGTTGCACAAGCGTCGTTCCTGAAGTGTTCTACTGTAAAAATGATGCAATTTTGAAGTTTAACGGCTTGCTCAGAAAGGGTTACCTATCGTTAACATATTATTCATCATATCGGTGGCAAATTGGTATGTTTTGGGTGACTGTGCTTAAACCCTGCCCGGGAAATATACGGAAAAAAACAAAAGTATAAAGACAAAATATAAAATGGGACCTACAAATGTTGTTATAATGTTGTATTCTCGTGTCAAATGATGCCAACGTGTCAGATAATGAGTTTTGCGAATTTGGAAGTGAGCCCTGAAAACAGTTTTGGATGGCTCTGCATGCAATTTTTTTAGAGTTGTTTCAACACCGAGTTCCACTTACATCACGCAACCCGGTTTTTCCTAAAGAGGCGCGCATCAGTCAGAAGTGGTTGGAGTTGCTGATTATATGGGAACAAAACCAAGAATAAAGTTGTAATATTAGGACAATCAAGTTGGGTAAAAGTTAAAATGTTATGATAATAAAATAAAGTCATACTGCGATGAGAAAACGGTGCATCAAAAGAAATACAAAATGGAGAAAACAGTTTGTTCAGTCATACATTTGGTCACAGGTAACAAAGTTAATGGGAGCATTTTGGTCTGCAACATGTCAGAAAAGAGGCAAAAATGTCAATCACTGGTTTCCAAAAAGTCATAGCCAATGTGTGTGAATATTTTGTGCTCCCTAAACACAAAGATAATAGGTCTGCTTTCATGGATGACCAAGGAAATGTAAAAAATCACATCTCAAAGGCTGAAATCAGAGGGTATTTACATTTTTTTTAAATGAAAAATGATAAATCGAATACCGATTGTAGCCTTGTTGCTGCTCTTGTTGTAACTAGGCACCAAAAAACGAGGAACCGATACCTACCTGATACTTTTCGATCTGGTTTCTACCGATTAGGTCGGTACCGGTGTCATTTTGATACCGAGTTGTCAAAAGGCACTATTGTAGCAGCATGAGTTGGCAGAGACACATACACCTCCGGGAATAACAATCTAAGATGTAACTGCATTTTCCAGTCACTCCGCTCACTTCCTTTCCAATTGTTTTCTAATTGCGTTGACGTCGAAGTGGAATCGCTCAAGTACATACCATGCTCTTGTACACTCTGCATGGCGCCTCCGTTATTAATCACCTGCTAAACTGCAATCCGCTGGCATGCTTCAACAGTTGAACTGCTGAAACGATGCTGCCGACACCCCAAATTTCAGCTTCCGTTCCTTGCAACAATTGTGCAAAACTGCAATAAGAAACCGTATTGCTCAAGAACATATCATGCTCTTGCACAATTTTACACCCTTGTTGATCTTGAAATGTCGCCTTCATGTTTTTGATGAGTGCTGCTAGCTTGGGGGAGTTTAGGTATCCATACATCTAGTAGTAATTAGAGGTTGCACTTCCCAGTGCTGTGGCACACAGCAGTGTTTCCCCACAGGACTGTGTTCCAACTGCGGTGCTGGTTGGTTTGCTAGATGACGACGTTGTTCAAATTTGCTTCTCAAGTAGGCTTGGGGATTGTTTGAATTTGAACGATTCTATTTGAACGATTTCCTAACAATTCTTGATTTGGGTATTTTTCCAAGGCAGGGAGGATCATGGAAGTTTTCATGGCTTAAATGAGGGTGCTAAACAGAATTCTTTTTGGATGAAATGTTTGAACTTTTCCATGAATAGTTTAATTATATTACGTTTTTGAAACCAATTTTACTTATAAGGTGAATGTATATCCTTTATTTACACCAAACTTCCACACCAGCTAGCATCCTGAAACCCTGGGTAAACACTTGATTGATAAGACACCGTTTGGTGTTGGATTTGCATGCCGCCGCTTCTTGGTGAAGTGGGCATCCAAACGAGGAATCGGGGGAAAAAAACAAAAACATTTGAACAATCCCGGGACAATCTCCGTGTTAGTCCCGGTTCCAATAGATGCTGAAGACTTGATGCCCAACCCTAATCATGAGGCAAAACTACAACTCGGGGTGCTTTTTGGTATGTGTCAGAAGAAACTCAACATTATTTCATGTTTTTGAACCTTGTTTACCCGCAGAACATAAAGTTATTGGCTCACGGGTAGACACGCGTGTGCACCTTGTAAACACGCACAGGTGATTTAAAAAAAGCATGATGGTTCCAACTCATTTGTGCTATTAGCTTTTGAGGTGTGTTTAGGGAGTTTCCCGTTGAGAAAAAAGTTTTGTGGGCATTAGGCCTGGGATAGTAATACTTTAATAAATGTAGGTATTGCCTTGCCTCTTAGGCAGGATGAGGCTTCACTCTGTGCGTTGGTTTATAAAAACCATATAACGGCATCAAATGAGCGAGCCCATAGTGCAGAATGTACTGTATTTATATATGTTTTTATTATTAATAAATGGCCTTTTCTTAGAAGCAACTCGTCTCGTGGAACCAATCTCGTGTATCATCTCATCTCGTGACATCCCTAGGTGTGTTAAGCCCACGCACAAAAAGCAAAACCGTGTGTGCAAGAGCTGTTCTTTCCACCCAAATGTTGACATGTTACACTTGTATTCGCACCGAGAAGCACTTTTGCTTAATATAATATGGCAAAGAAAAATGATGGGAGTAGTTCATGCATCACAGCATCCCATAGCATTCCCCAAATACCAAAGAAATGTACCCCTCCCCCCATTCCTGGCCCATGAACACCACTGGCAAAACATCAGATCAGACCGATTAAAGGCTGAGTACGTGACCTTCTCCATCCATCCATCCATCCATTTTCTTCCGCTTATCCGGGTCGCGGGGGCAGCAGCTTCAGTAGGGAAGTCCAGACTTCCCGGTCCCCGGCGACCTCTTCCAGCTCCATCGGGAGGACACCAAGGCGTTCCCAGGCCAGCTGTGAGACATAGTCCCTCCAGCGTGTCCTAGGTCTTCCCGGGGGCCTTCTGCCGACTGGGCATGCCCGAAACACCTCACCAGGGAGGCGCCCGGGAGGCATCCGGACTAGATGCCCGAGCCACCTCAACTGGCTCCTCTCGATGTGAAGGAGCAGCGGCTCTACTCTGAGCTCCTCCCGGATGGCCGAGCTCCTCACCCTATCTCTTAGGGTGAGTCCAGCCACCCTACGAAGGAAACTCATTTCCGCCGCTTGTATCCGCGATCTCATTCTTTCGGTCATGACCCATAACTCATGACCATAGGTGAGGGTGGGAACGTAGATCGATCGGTAAACAGAGAGCTTTGCCTTCCGGCTCAGCTCTCTCTTCACCACGACGGTCCGGTACAGCGACCGCATTACTGCAGATGCTGCACCGATCCGTCTGTCGATCTCACGCTCCAACCTTCCCTCACTCGTGAACAAGAACCCGAGATACTTGAACTCCTCCACCTGAGGCAAGACCTCACTCCCAACCCGGAGGGTACAGTCCACCCGTTTCCGACTGAGAACCATGGCCTCGGATTTGGAGGTGCTGAGTCTCATCCCAGAAGCTTCACACTCAGCTGCAAACCGCTCCAGTAAACGCTGAAGGTCACAGCCTGATGAGGCCATAAGGACCACATCGTCTGCAAATAGCAGAGACGAGATCCTAAGGTCACCAAGCTGGACTCCCTCAACACCTTGACTGCGCCTAGAAATTCTGTCCATGAAGATTATGAACAGAATCGGTGACAAAGGGCAGCCTTGGCGGAGGCCAACGTTCACCGGAAACAAGCTCGACTTACTGCTGGCAATGCGAACCAGGCTCCTGCTTCGATTGTACAAGGACCGAATGGCACGTAGAAGCGGACCATCAATCCCGTACTCCCGGAGCACCCCCCACAGGACACCACGAGGGACACGGTCGAATGCCTTTTCCAGGTCTACAAAGCACATGTAGACTGGTTGGGCCAACTCCCACATACCCTCGAGTACCCTTGCAAGGGTGTAGAGCTGGTCCAGTGTTCCGCGACCGGGACGAAAACCACATTACAGCTCCAGTAACCGAGGTTCGACTAACGGTCGTGCCCTTCTCTCCAGCACCCCGGAGTAGACTTTCCCAGAGAGGCTGAGGAGTGTGATCCCCCTATAGTTGGAACACACCCTCCGGTCACCCTTTTTAAAAATGGGGACCACCACCCTGGTCTGCCAATCCAGAGGTACTGTTCCCAACTTCCATGCAATGTTGTAGAGGCGTGTCAACCAACACAGTCCCTCAACATCCAGAGCCTTGAAGAATTCCGAGCGGAACTCGTCTGCCCTCGGGGAGTGATGTACCCCAGTCACTCAGCCAGGGTGATAGAACTGTCCACGTACGTATCCTCAGACTCTGCTTCCTCTACGGAAGGCATGTCAGTGGGATTGAGAAGGGGCCTCGAAGTATTCCTTCTACCGACCAACTATATCCACAGTCGAGGTCAGCAAGCCCCCGTCCGCACAGTGTGAACTGGGGGCTGCTTCCCCTTTCTGAGGTGACCTTCTATGATCATGTATTGTAATGTAATGCAAAATAAACTCTTCTCTTTAGTTCCGTGTGGCCTGTAAGATGAATTCACCCATCACCTCCTCACAAGGCTCCCTTGTATTAAAAACTCTGATGACTGATGAATAGCGGTAGTCTCTATAAAAAGACTCAGTTTTTGTCCCCAAAATTCTGTTTTGTTACAATTTCATTTTTTCTTAACACTTATTTTATCAGCGACAACATCTGCACATCACATGCTGTTGTGCTACAAAATATAGCAAAAAATAGCTGCATTCATACTAGGGACCATCAATACATTTTGTTTTGAGTTTGTTGACACCACAAATTGATATTTAACCATGTCAAATGATTTGTCCAACCCTAAAAGAATTTTCACACTTTTTTCTTTGCCCATTTTCATACCCATATTCTATTCCAAAATATGTTTGCAACAACCAAAAAAAATTCTGACTTAAAAAAAGTGGGTTGGGATGTCCCTAATCCTTACATTTATTGATGAAATATGTCATTGGCGAATTTTGAGATTGTCTGGATGATTAAGACAACCTGGGAGCAAGAAAAAACGGACCTCTCATCCTTATTTTACTTAGAACTTGCACGACATCAACGGGCTTCGTTAAACGCTTGTTTGCATTGGCAAGCGCAAAAACAACACAGTGTAAAAATAATCATACAGCCTCAGTCGCACAGCCACACTGGTATGCTCTGCTAAACTAAGCTAACACAGTTAGCTTCCATTCCATAAAAGGACATTTTGATGGGGGTTTTTCCCGCCAACTTTCACCAGTGTTTCAGGTTGCCATTTCGACACGTTTAGTTCTGGGGGAGGCAGGCAACTGTTTGTGATGAGATTCCGCCACTATTGAGCGGTCCGCCGGGAAATACCTCCCCAGCATTTCATTCACATAAAGTTAATTTCCTCAAGATTCCACGTTTAACAGCAGGGCCCCTTTTTGATTGTTGTTGTTTGCCAGGGCTTCACAGTTCATTTATGAAACGGTGACAACTACGGCCACGGCTAGGCGAGCTTTCTAGGCTCTTAATACAGTTTAATATACAGCACTGCGCCAAAGCAAGCACAGGCTTATTCGCTCATCGCCGAGGACACCAAGCCACTTAGGCAGACTGGCGGCTTAGCACGTCTAATCAGTCGTAGGCTCTTAACTAAACTTTGATGAGGAGGGCCTGTTGTGCTTTCCACATGTACCTGGATTCTCAAGAAATCCCACTGCATATATTTTTAACGACGGGCGGAACCTTTCCTGGCTTTTACCTCGACACGCGGGAGCTAATTTGCATGCTTCAAATGTTATTTTATGTAATGTAGGACTCTGGTTAATCCACAGGCTGAAGCTATCCGGTTCTGCTCCTGTTTCATCAAGTACCGCCTTCCTGAAGGACAACATGGCCAAGTGGAAGCTTGCAAAAAGGCAAGTGTCCCTGACATGCCTACCTACTTTGAGCATATGAACCCATCGACAAACATCTTGAGTTCCAACCCACTATGTCTTTGCAGATAATTATGCCATAATTTTGCCTTGAAACTCTATTCAGCCGTGTGATGTATAGCTGGCAGATAGTAAGGAAAAGTATTAGAATCCTCCGTCTAGGTCAGTGCTTTGTGTGCTGCGGTTGCTCTGGTATCAAGGGTAGGCATGAACAATCACAGGTATGCAACCTCTACAAAACAGACACCCAGGAGACACTTCTTCTGTGTGGGAGTGGAGTTTTATAAAGCCTAGAGTGGCAATGCAAGGTACTTGCATGTACACTTTACAAGTATTTTCATAGCCTCTGCACTCCAGAAGTAGCGTTCTTGTTGGTGATGGTCATTTGTTTAGGACATGCTTAATAGGGGTGTGCCAGTCGGATATTTGGATCAGTTATCGGCTCGATACAAGATGAAAGAAGTGTCTCGTGGGCACCAGGCCTGAGACAATAATGAATAAATGTCTTTTTTGCTCATCTCTCACCATCAAACAGGCAGGAAAGTGTTCACTCTGTGCATTTGTTTCTCCACCTTAGCCAGTTTGTTTCATGGAACAATAGCATGAACGGAGTGAGCCCTTTTGTCAGTCGTAGCCTCTTTGTCTCGGTAAATGAAGGCGGGGCTGCTAGCATACACGCAAAGTGCAGAAGAGTGTAACGTAGTAGAAGTTAAGTAAATTACTAGATGGCAACATATTCATATACACTGCTCAAAAAATGAGAGGAAGACTTTGAAAACACATCAGATGTAAATGGGGGGGAAATGATCTTGAATATCTTTCCTGATAATAAGTAGGGGATGTATTAGTAACAAAATGATGCCACATAATTTGATAGAAATGAAAATGGTCACCCTATAAAGGGAGGAAATCAAAGACACCCCAAAAATGAAAGTGAAGAAATGATGCAGCAGACTGGTCCATTTTGCCAAAATGTCATTGTAGGAACTCCAAATGATTGTCAGTAGTTTGTGTGGCCCCCACGTGCTTGTAGCATGCCTGACAACGTCGGGGCATACTCCTAATGAGACCACGGATGGTGTCTTGGGGGATCTACTCCCAGATCTGGACCAGGGCATCACTGAGCTCCTGGCCAGTCTGAGGAGCAACCTGGATGGACCTAAACATAATGTCCCAGTGATGGTTCTATTGGGTTTAGGTCAGGTGAACATGGGGGCCAGTCAATGGTATCAATTCCTTCATCCTCCAGGAACCGCCTGCATACTCTAGCCACATGAGTTTGGGCATTGTCGTGGACCAGGAGGAACCCAGGTCCCACTGCACCAGCGGAGGTTCTGACAATGGGTCCAAGGATTTCATCCCGATACCTAATAGCAGTCAGGGTGCCAATAGCTAATCTGTAGAGGTCTGTGCGTCCTTCCAGGGATATGCCTTCCCAGACCATCACTGACCCACCACCAAACCCTCGGGCCACCCTCATGGAGCCTGTTTCTGATTGTTTGGTCAGAAACATTCACACCAGTGGCCTGCTGGAGGTCATTTTGTAGGGCTCTGGCAGTGCTCATCTTGTTCCTCTTTGCACAAAGGAGCAACCGATCCTGCTGAGGGTTTAAGGACCTTCTACGGCCCTGTCCAGCTCTCCCGGAGTAACTACCTGTCTCCTGGATTCTCCTCCATGCTCTTGCGACTGTGCTGGGAGACACAGCAAACCTTCTTGCTACGGTACATATTGATGTGCCATCCTGGAGGTGTTGTACTACTTGTGTAACCTCTGTAGTGTCCAGGTAGCGCACCATGCTATCAACAGGGATGTTGAGGAGTCAGTGGCCTCAACCTGGAAAACCATTCCTGTTTTGGGGTCTGTCTCATCGATGCCCCTCTGATGCACCTGTTGTTTATTTTGTTAACAACAAAGCAGCTGAAACTGATTAACAACCCCCTCTGCTACTTAACTGACCGCATCAATATCCCAGAAATTTGACTAATAGGTTACTATACTCTGATTAAAAAGTGTTCCTCTCATTTTTTTGAGCAGTGTGTTTTTTCTTTGTACTTTTCTTAAAAGCAATGGTAAAATCTCAAGAACCGAATCTTGTGACACCGCTAGTGTCGGGTCGGCTTGCATCTAAGCGTCCCATTCCGGAGTCGGTGCACAAGCATGCAGAACCCGCGAGATCCCAACAACAGAGGATGCGAGCATGTTTAGCAAGGAGTAGGAGTGACGTCGGCAGTGTGGCAGTATTTTTTGTTATAGTTTGTGCAAAACTAGCCATGCACAAGCTTTCCGTGGTGGCACAGAACCGGGAAAGTTTCATACGGCCAATATCATCGCTCATTTCAGGCAGGATTTCTTGCAACGCCCGCGACTTACTGAAACACACGCTGCTGTTTGAAAGCCAGGTTAGGCCCCTGTCAGCGTAGCAATTTGGTAGTTATGCTGTAGAGCTAATTGTTTGTGCAGAACTAATGTTGTTACAAGCGGTGAATGAGATAATTTTCGCACGATGTCACAATCTTTCTCACCAGTCAAATCAATTCTCTCCCGGCTGTTGCTCATAAAATCAATGCTTGCATTTAGCTAAAAAAGCATAAAACAGCAAGCTCGTTTGTTGCGACAGAAGGGGAAGTAGCAACTGCTAATCAACAGCAACATAGCCCCTGGAAAATGTGTGCTCCAAAGCACATTAGGAGACCACCGTTAGTCCTTACCAGCAGGGGGAAGGGGCTTGACTACTCACCAATCTCTTTTTCTCTCTCATGAATCTCTCGGTGACGAGGAGCAGAAACGGCTTTGTTTAGCCTGCAAGGTCAAAGTCCGGCGAGCCTCCCTGTAATAGTGCTCAGTAGACAGCTGGAGCAAAGAGAAAGAACTCTTCCATGCTTCCCTAATGGGCCAAAGCTGAAGGAGAAGATGGCGGCTTGTGAAGAATGTCAACTCTGTGACATTATTCATCAGCCTTTTCTTTGATTTGGGCATTTGGGCAACGTTGTCATGGCTGTATTACGGGGAATTGGACCCCTTTGTACCCATTGCATGAAATATATCTACTTGGTGAGTTGCAGTAACCCCCTTCTACAGTATGCACACTTTCTTTACGGAAGTTGCTAAACAGCACTAAGAGTTCTCACTCTTGGGATTATGGCCAAGAGTGCGAAGGAACATCTATGCACATTTTAATGTCTCCTCTGATTTAAAGACACTAAAATGGCCCATTTTATCTCCAGCCCTGACATTAATTTGTTCCTCGCCAACGTGTGTGGGTTGATTGGCGCCGGTTCAGTTCCCGGGAGGCCTGCCGGGACGGTAATTTCTTTTCTATTCTAATTTGCTGCTGTGTGTTTTATGTCACAGGCGCAAACGTTGTGAACAAGTCAGTGTTATCTCTGCAGGGCCTGGGGTGACCCGAGCACCGGCCTTTAAGGTCAAACACAATCCATTCCACACAACGGTCCTCTTTTTTCCTTAAGAAATAAGGTTCATCTGTTCAAATTGTCACCTTACTATATTTTAGTCAACCAACAGTCATACAAGGGTAAAAAAAAGTTAACAATTGTTGCCATTAAAACTTTACTGTTTGTAAGGATGTCTGACAAAGGTGTGCTGAAATGTTTCATCAAGCATCACACTTGGAGGAGGAGACGTAAAACAGTAAAAACGCGGTGTCTTAATGTGCTTATCACACAAAAGTGTTGGGAAAAAAACAATAATTAAATGAAAGTACTCACTTACTAAAATATTTTGTTATACTGCTGTCGTAGATGAGCAACTAAGACATGGGAATGACACGCATGGTGATTTTGACACGCCCGCCAGCCCGCCAGCGATGGCGGTGACGTCACGACCACCGGGACAGGTTGCAGGAACCAGACTCGAGCACATGCGGCCGTGAACTGGCAGCAAAGCCACGGAAAAGACATTTTTACAAGAATAACCTTCACTGATATTGTGCTGGGATGGCTATGATATAACACACACAAAAATGGCCACGAGTATGTTCTTTTAACCTCCCGTATGCTCCATGCACACGGCAAAAATAATACATCCATGCATATTTAGCCCTGGATTGAGCCCACATACTATTATACTAAGATTCATAGAACAGATGTAGTCAAAAAATACGGATTTATCAACTGCAAGATAGGCGAGGAAGACGAGGGACTGCAAGCCATGTTTTGCAGCAGTTCAGGTCTAGCGCAACATTTATTATAATATTCACTAAATTATGATAAATATTTACTACTCACGTGTGACAAGGTACAATAACGTTTTAGGCCCCCTTAAAAAAAAAAGTACGATTTCGAGTTTAACCCATTTAAGCCCAGATTTTTTGGAGAGTTGTAAGACATATAATTTTATCGGTTGACTCCCTCTGAATCATATTGTGTATTTTTTTTTCCATGTTGTACTTTACTTGGAAGAAAATAGCATTTTTTTTAGTCACACAACTTGTCACTTGCTCAAATGTCACCTAATAATCATATAGAAATAATAATACAGTAATAACAAAATAGTAATATAGTCATAATAAATAACAAAAAGGTAGAGGGGCTGAGAGGTGTAACCAAATAAACAAAAAAACATGTAAAACCGTGCGTGGATACCACTGGATATCACCCCAGGAAGGTAGCTAAGACCGCATGTTGACTCTGTAGCGGCTGACAAACTGGTCATGTAGGCCTACACCGCCTGTGTGGGTTGTAGTCTTGGATACACTTGGGCTCTCCGACCTTGTCCATGCTCCGCTTCTGTTTGTTCCATCTCTTTGCCTCAGTTTCGGTGAACTTCCTCTCCATGTCTGACACCACGGTGACCACACTGTTGTCATTCTACCTTACAGTCAGCTTCTATCCCTCAACCAGATACTCTGCATCTCCTCTGGAGGTCTTCTTGAAGGTCTGCGGTGCTGTGAAGGAAACACTATGGAGCTGATTTTGTCATAGCTGCCATAGCCTCTCATCCACAGGGTGTGGTCATCTAGCAGAGACAGGGTTGTGAAGAGGTTGTCATGGTAAAACTTGACTCCAGATGGCAGTTCAGTGTTCTCTGCCAGGCCAAGAACCATGCTTGCACCCTGACCAAGTCCAGTTTCCATCAGACGTGTGTGGCTTCCTGCATATGGCTCCATCTGATGGACAAACCTAGAGGAGAATGCTAGGCTCCATGTTTTATACCCGAGACGAATGGGTTTCCCTCTAATAAACTGTTTGCACCCATGCCTTCCAAGATACTCAATCATCATCTCATCTGCTGCCACATGTTGCCAAAGTGCTGTTTGTGTTTGCTCAAGTTTTTATATTTGCAGAAAAGAACTGGAGTTCGTTAAATCTTGATCATTCTAATGCTTCGTTGAACAGGCATTGCCTGAGACAGCTATAAACACAGGGGGCTTGTGTGACTCTTGACCTGGGTCAGAAGTTAAACTATGACTTTTTTTCTTGTAAAATGACGACTTTAAACCTTGTAAGTTTACAGTTTCTAATGTTGTTATACTACGACTTTTAATCTCGTAATACTATGACTTTTAAACTGAAAATCGTACGTTTTTCAGTTGTCGTAACACGGAGCGTTAGTTACGCTATAAAAATGCAATGAATGAAATAAAAAACTTAACGTGCTATTTTTTGACAGCCCAACATTGTGGGCTTTTTTAAAACAGTGGTACATATTTTTTGTATATTTGACCTGCAGTCTCACACATTTATCATTTATCGCCTGCTTACGTCAAATGAGATCTGTTTTCTGCGTGGGGAAAATTGCCTACAAATTGTTGTTTTTCCCAACCAGTGTGCTTTACCCCTACCCAGCCCCTCCTTCACTAATTCCATTCACTGACTTCACTTAGTTCTGCCCACATGGTTCAAGCGGACAGCGTGGCATTGAAAGCAAAACAGCCTCGGGTCCAGCTCTCACGGAAGGCGGAGAACAGATGGCAGATGAGCCTATCGCTTTCCCATAACTCCCCATCAATGGGAAGCGTTGCTTTGACACACCAGGCGGCGAAAGCCCCAGTTTGGGTCCGAGATGAGGCGGTCACGGCCCGGAGCAGGGATAACACCGGCTCGTCCTTCAAAATGTTCCCATGCTGATAAGGAAGCATGCGCTGTCACGCTCTCACGGGCTCTTCCCTTTTTATGGTATCCCATCTCTGGTCCGATACTTCAGGTGCCATTCCTTCAACATCCGTGGAAGACACCCGGTAGCAGTTTTAAACGCTTTGTGGTCTTGTTCTAAAGAGAGAACACGTTGTACTACAAGGATTCTCTTTCACGCAACAAGCTGGAACGGATGCTGTTGAACGTACCAATGGGGGGGAAGACCCTTTCGATATGTGAGTTGCTACTTGCCCTGCGAAAAGATCCAGCTCATGATCTCGCTCAACATGCGTGAATGAGGCTACTTTAAAGTGGTAGTGTGCACGCACACACACACACACGCACACACACACAAGCTCAAATCAAATTAGTTTGACACCATTGTTGATAGTAAACAATGTGGTGTTTGTCTGGCAGTTCGGCCGCCTGGTGTGCCACGCACACATGATTCCGGGTACGTAATTAAAATGGAAGGAAGAGAAGATTTATCTTTGATTACGTATTTTGTTTTGTTTTTTTGTTTGGTAGATTGAGGTGCTTCCTGTTCTCCCAGAATGCTGAGAGCTCAGTTTTGCATCAGCTCCTGTACTGGGAAGTTTGGCTGACTAAATTGTATTAATGTCCTTCCTAGTGTGCAGTTAAGTATATAAATGGTGCAATTAGGTAGGGGGAAAACGTGGCAAAAGAAATAACTGCCACTCAAAAACTGTGGTCTTTTTTGAAACAAGTGTTTGCTTGCTGCTTGAATTCTTATTTTCTGCACGTTTGTCACACTTCATTGTTTGAGATGATTAAACAAATGTAAATATTAGTCTATAGCAACACAACTGAACACAAATTGTGGTTTTTAAATGAAACTTTTTATTGTTAATGGAGGAAAAAATCCAAACCCAAAAGGGATTTTATCCTGAAGCTAATAAGCAGCAACGACTGCAACCTAGTGTTTGCCAGAACTTCCTGAGAGTCTGTTAGAGCGCCGTGGGGGAATTTTGGCCCCCTCATCTTTGCAGAATTGTTGCAATTCAGTCACATTGGAGGCTTCTCCAGCATGAAGCACCTTTTTAAGGCCATGCCACAGCATCTCAATAGGATTTAGGTCTTCAATAGGACTCCAAAGTCTTCATTTGGTTTTTCTTCAGCCATTCCGAGGTGGACTTGCTGGTGTGTTTTGGATCATTGTCCTGCCACTTAAGTTAGTTTCATCTTGAGGTTGCCAACAGATTGTCGGACATTCTCCTTCAGGATTTTTTTTTTTTGAGAGACAGCAGAACTCATGGTTACATTTATCACAGCAAGTCTTTCAGGTCCTGAAGCGGGAAAACGGCCCCAGACCATCACACTACCACCACCATATTTCGCTGTTGCGATGGTGTTCTTTTCCTGAAATGCTGCATTAATTTTATGCCGAATGCAATGGGACACACACCTACCAAAAAGTATTTTCCCAAAGCGGTTCCCAAAGGGTTTCCCGGTTTCCCAAAGGGTTTCATCAAGATGTTTTCTGGTAGAATTGAGACAAACCTTAATGTTCTTTTTGTTCAGCATTGGTTTTGGTCCTGGAACTCTGCCATGCAGACCCAGTATTTTTCTTATGTTGGAATCATGAGCCCTGACCTTAACTGAGGGGCCTGCAGTTCTTTGGATGTTGATGTGGAGTCTTTTGTGACCTCTTTGAGTCATCGCTGCGCTCTTTGGTTAAAAGAAGTTTGCCGGGCCCCATCCTGGGAAGGGTCACCACTGTTTTTACCATTTGTCGATAATGTCTCTCACTGTGGTTTTCTGGAGTCCCAAAGCTTTAGAAATGGCTTTATAACCTTTTCCAGACTGATAGAGCTCAATCTGAGTTATGTCTTTACTGGGGGGCAATCACTGGGCCATGTAGGAATGGCATCATTCTTGCCTCATGGTATAGATTTATGGATGGGTTTAACATTTCAGAATAATTTTATTATTATTGATGATGTAGTCATGTGCACAAAATGCCTCCTTTTAATGTACCGGTAACACATTTTCAACGTTATAGTGTTATGTTTGATCACGTGACCTCCGGCACGTCTTTGCTTGTTTAATGTCATGCAAGCTAATAGCTATGTACGCGACACTCTTACGCATCTGTGTCACGTATTTATTTAAAGGTTAATTTGTTGCGGAAGTAAACAAGTGAGTGATGGATTCCTCCCATCCCGTCTTTGGTGTTTTGTATAATGTGGCTGACATTTCAGTTTAAATGGCTCTTTGCAGCCATGCTTTCAGAGGTCGCTCCTTAGCTCTATTTCTGGCGCACTCTTTGGGTTTTGTTGGTTTTTATCAAAAGTGCAGCGTGTCTTAGCTTATTATGGGTAATGTTGGGTTTGGCCGACGCTGGAGAATGCATGTTTGCGGAAATGGGTGCCACGGAAGGGATATGTTTTCTTGGACTGTACATGTTGGCAGAGCCATTGTTTAAAAGTGACTTTTTGGAACAACGCCATAGCTTAAAAGGATTCTTGTGAAGAAAATGTCGCCGTTAACACACGGCTCTCAAAACTCTGTTACATACGAGGTAGCGCATGTCATAAAAATGCGGAGAAACATATTTTTTCTTGTTATTTGGCCTCTGCTTCACACGCAAATGTGGGTTTTTGTTCTCCCCATAAACACACAAAAACACTCAGCCATTTGGGGAATGGCAAAAACCCTAAAAAGTATGTCTGGTTGCTTTAGCAGATCATCTTGTTTTTCAAGCCCCTAACTGAATCATCTCGTTGGTTTGCATATTTCTAACAAAGATTGGTTGGATGGCAATATCTTTTCTCTTGTTTTGCCGTCATAGCGGCTCATGTTCAGACAAACGTTTGTCCTTGAGGCGACTCTGCAGAGCTCATCTACCTTTTGACAAATCTTTTCAAACCAAGGACCTTATTTTGTTGTTCCAACAATAAATTCCAAGTTTATCAGTGCAAGAATGTGAGCTAGAGTAAGTGCAGCATTATTGTTTGTCCTCCGGGTTGCTGCGGTGGTGATCAGTTTTTATCGAAAGTAGGATTCCCGGGTAGGGAGGCTCCTCCTGTTCTAGGGCTGCAGCTTTTCACCCAACACTCTGTCTTCATATTGATCAACCTCTGGGCCCCGGAATTGGCCGTTTCTTAAAGCTAGCTGTAATGTAATGACATTACTCCCCGTCGCCTCCCTCCCTTTTAGAGCTCCCTCCGCTCCACTTTGGCCGTCCCTAATTTGATCAAATTAAAAGCCTTTCTGTGGGGGACCAGCCCTGTCCTACCGGCATGGGGTAGAGGCAGAGCAGTCTGTTGGGAAGTGTGTGCGTGTATGCATATACGTGCCTACTCAAATAGGCTTACTGCCGGCTGGGCTAGGGAACCAAGAAAAGGGTTAATGAAGTTGACGAGAGAAGTTGTCCTTCAGGAGACCGTTTCCAACTGTTTTACGCCTGCCTATTGGGCGTTAACTTTCCAACGTGGTCTGAGCTTGGCCTGCCCATAAATTATGCTCGCTGGCAATGTTTAACTACTAACTAGCATTAAATGTGTAGTGTTTCGTAACAACCTGACTGCAAATCGTTGTTTTTTTCTCTGAGACTGCTTTTGTGTGTATGCGAGCATGTAATCATCAGATGTGGAAAAAAATCCAGACCTACATGGCCCTGAGTGACAATGTGCCCCAAAACTTAACAACTGGTTGGGCCACCCTTAGCAGCAACAACTGCAATCACGTGTTGACTGAAAACTGTGGAGAAATTTTGGCCCACTCATCTTTGCAGAATTGTTGTCATTCAGCCACGTGGAGGTTTTTCCCACGTGAAGCGCCTTTTTAAGGTCATGCCACAGCATCTCAATAGGATTCAGGCCAGGACTTTGACTAGGCCACTCCAAAGTTTCAATGTTTCTCTTCAGCCGTTGGTGGATTTGCTGGTGTGTTTAGGATCATTGTCCTACTGCAGAACCCAAGTTGGTTTCAGCTTTAGCTAACCAACAGATGGCTGGACATTCACCGTCAGGATTTTTTGGTAGACAGCAGAATTTCTGGTTCCATTTATCACAACAAGTCTTCCTGGTCCAAAAGTCGCAAAACTGCCCCAGACCATCACACTACCACCACCATATTTTACTGTTGCTATGATGAAATGCAGCGTTACTTTTACGCCAGATGCAATGCAACACACACTTTCCAAAAAGTTAAAATTTTGTCTCGTTATCTGTCAAACTTAAGATAAACCTTCATTTTCAGCAATGGCTTTTGTCTTGGAACTCCGTGTGCAGGCCCTTTTTGCCCAGTGTCTTTCTTATGTTGGAGTCATAAACACATATCTTAAGAGGCAAGTAAGGCCTGCAGCTCTTTAGATGTTGCTGTGGGGTCTTTTGTGACCTCTTGGATGAGTCATTGCTGTTTAATAATTTTTCATTTTGTGAATAAAGGCTCTCACTGTGGTTTGAGTCCCATGACCCTTTTACAGACTGATTGAGTGACAGTCATGAGTGGCGGCTAGGGATGTAACGTTCAGTCTGCCCCCTGCATGGCACAATCCACCTTATGTACGTGGGGGCAGCAGCTTCAGTAGGGAAGTCCAGACTTCACGGCCCCCAGCGACCTCTTCCAGCTCCATCGGTAGGACACCAAGGCGTTCCCAGGCCAGCTGTGAGACATAGTCCCTCCAGCGTGTCCTAGGTCTTCCCGGGGCCTTCTCCCAACTGGGCATGCCCAAAACACCTCACCAGGGAGGCGCCCGGTAGGCATCCGGACTAGATGCCCGAGCCACCTCAACTGGCTCCTCTCGATGTGAAGGAGCAGCGGCTCTACTCTGAGCTCCTCCCGGATGGCCGAGCTCCTCACCCTATCTCTTAGGGTGAGTCCAGCCACCCTACGAAGGAAACTCATTTCCGCCGCTTGTATCCGCGATCTCATTCTTTCGGTCATGACCCATAACTCATGACCATAGGTGAGGGTGGGAACGTAGATCGATCGGTAAACAGAGAGCTTTGCCTTCCGGCTCAGCTCTCTCTTCACCACGACGGTCCGGTACAGCGACCGCATTACTGCAGATGCTGCACCGATCCGTCTGTCGATCTCACGCTCCAACCTTCCCTCACTCGTGAACAAGAACCCGAGATACTTGAACTCCTCCACCTGAGGCAAGACCTCACTCCCAACCCGGAGGGTACAGTCCACCCGTTTCCGACTGAGAACCATGGCCTCGGATTTGGAGGTGCTGAGTCTCATCCCAGAAGCTTCACACTCAGCTGCAAACCGCTCCAGTAAACGCTGAAGGTCACAGCCTGATGAGGCCATAAGGACCACATCGTCTGCAAATAGCAGAGACGAGATCCTAAGGTCACCAAGCTGGACTCCCTCAACACCTTGACTGCGCCTAGAAATTCTGTCCATGAAGATTATGAACAGAATCGGTGACAAAGGGCAGCCTTGGCGGAGGCCAACGTTCACCGGAAACAAGCTCGACTTACTGCTGGCAATGCGAACCAGGCTCCTGCTTCGATTGTACAAGGACCGAATGGCACGTAGAAGCGGACCATCAATCCCGTACTCCCGGAGCACCCCCCACAGGACACCACGAGGGACACGGTCGAATGCCTTTTCCAGGTCTACAAAGCACATGTAGACTGGTTGGGCAAACTCCCACATACCCTCGAGTACCCTTGCAAGGGTGTAGAGCTGGTCCAGTGTTCCGCGACCGGGACGAAAACCACATTGCAGCTCCTCTAACCGAGGTTCGACTAACGGTCGTACCCTTCTCTCCAGCACCCTGGAGTAGACTTTCCCAGGAAGGCTGAGGAGTGTGATCCCCCTATAGTTGGAACACACCCTCCGGTCACCCTTTTTAAAAATGGGGACCACCACCCCGGTCTGCCAGTCCAGAGGTACTGTTCCTGACTTCCATGCAATGTTGTAGAGGCGTGTCAACCAACACAGTCCTCCAACATCCAGAGCCTTGAGAAATTCTGAGCGGAACTCGTCTACCCCCGGAGCCTTGCCACTGGGGAGTGATTTGACTACCCCAATTACCTCAGCCACGGTGATAGAACTGTCCACGTACGTATCCTCAGACTCTGCTTCCTCTATGGAAGGCATGTCAGTGGGATTGAGAAGGGCCTCGAAGTATTCCTTCCACCGACCAACTATATCCACAGTCGTGGTCAGCAAGCCCCCGTCCGCACTGTAAACAGTGTGAACTGGGGGCTGCTTCCCCTTTCTGAGGTGTCGGACGGTTTGCCAGAACCTCTTCGAGGCCGACCGAAAGTCGTGCTCCATAGCCTCACCGAACTCCTCCCACACCCGAGTTTTTGCCTCGACCACCGCCGAAGCCGCGAGCCGCTTGGCCTGCCGGTACCTGTCAGCTGCTTCGGGAGTCCCGCAAGCCATCCATGCTCGATAGGACTCCTTTTTCAGCTTGACGGCAGCCCTAACCCCCGGTGTCCACCATCGGGTTCGGGGCTTGCCACCACGACTGGCACCGACCACCTTGCGGCCGCAACTACAACTGGCTGCCTCAGCAATAGAGGCACGGAATACGGCCCATTCGGACTCAATATCCCGGTCCTCCCTCGAGATGCAGGCGAAGCTCTGCCGGAGATGAGAGTTGAAGACTCGACGAACGGGAGACTCTGCCAGACGTTCCCAGCACACCCTCACTACGCGTTTGGGTCTGCCAGGTCTGTCCGGCATCCTTCCCCGCCATCTAATCCAACTCATCACCAGGTGGTGGTCAGTTGACAGCTCAGCCCCTCTCTTCACCCGCGTGTCCAGAACATGCGGATCCAGGTCTGATGATACGACCACAAAGTCGAACATAGACCTGCAACCTAGGGTGTCCTGGAGCCAAGTGCACTTATGGACATCCTTATGTTCGGACATGGTGTTTGTTATGGACAAACTGTAATTTGCACAGAAGTCCAGCAACAACACACCACACGGGTTCAGGTCAGGGAGGCCGTTCCTCCCAACCATGCCCTTCCAAGTCACACTGTCATTGCTCACATGGGCGTTGAAGTCTCCCAGCAGAACTATGGAGTCACCAGCTGGGGTGCTCTCCAGAACCCCTCTGATAGACTCCAAGAAGGCAGGCTGGGTAGTCCGAAGTGCCGTTTGGCGCATACGCACAAACCACAGTCAGGACCCTTTCCCCAGCCCTAAGGCGTAGGGAAATAACCCTCTCGTTTACTGGGGATGACTCCAACACAGAGGCACCAAGCCGAGGGGCTAACAATAAACCCACACCAGCTCGCCGCCTCTCCCCTGCGAGAACTCCAAAGAAGAACAAGGTCCAGCCCCTCTCAAGGAATTTGGTTCCAGAACCCAAGCTGTGGGTTGATGTGAGTCCGACTATATCTAGTCGGCATCTCTCCGCCTCTTCCACAAGCTCGGGCTTTTTCCCCACCAGAGAAGTGACATTCTATGTCCCAAGAACCAGATTTGGCCGCCGAAGACCAGGTCGCCCGGACACCCGCCCTTGACCACTGCCCAAATCTCAAAGCACCGGACCCTTTTGCTTGCCCCTGCAGGTGGTGGGTCTGCAGGGGGGAAAATACAAAATACATATTTGTATTTATTGGAGAAGTACCTGCCAGTAGAGTGCACTTTCATTTCTCATTTTCAGAATAATTGTATAGAATAAATAGAATTTTAAATGGAAATAATGTGCGTACGCTCACAAAAACGTATTGAAAGTGGACCAAAACCATTGCCCAATTATCGAGGTACGGACCGTACCACTGCCCGAATTGCGGGTTGTCGTTCACCACAAGTGACAGCCATGAATGCCGGTCATCTTTTTCTGGCCGACCTGATGTGGCCGCCAGTTGACTTGTATTTTTTACGATTTTTTAGGTCTTTTAAACCACTATTGGTAATGAATGCTAGCCAGTGGTGGTGATCTTATATTCTTGGGGTGAAAAGAGTGTGAGAGTGCGAGTCAGGACTCCTGTGTCAGGGAGTACAGTACACAACTTTCCCAGCATGCCTAAAGATATGCAGAATGTTCTGATATCGATTCGTTCTTCGTCTTCTAACTGCCTGGTGGGTCGTATCACACAGCACAGGAGACTGTTGCGCCTTACTTTCACAGAGCCGGTTGGAGTCACAGAAAGGACTCTTCTCGTTCTTTAGAATTTTTGCAATTCCCACCTCACAGGCACAGACAGAGACGGAGTGAGGAAGAGTGACTAATGGGAGGGATGGAGGAGAAAAGGAGGTGGCTAAGCAGCAGAGGCGGGAACAGCGCATACAGACGGAGGCGGGATGAAGACAAATAGACACAGTGGAGCAAGGAGCTCGGCTAAGACCGCTTTGTGATTTTATATACGGAGAAGAATGGGCGTCCTCCTCCATTATCAGCAGCAAGTGTTTTGATCCTTCTTAGCCTCCAGCCCTCTGGATTGTGAGTATCATTTCTCCTCATAATCCGTTTTGTTCTGGGTCATCATGAACATCACGCATTAAATACGTGTTAAGTATAGAGCTGCAACAATTAATTGATTATCCAACTCATTGATTTTTGTATTGAGTTGTTTTTTTTAATTTAAAAATGTAAATATGCCTATGAACTGTGGATATGTTTTAATTTCCTTAGTCATCCATGAAAGCAGACCTCTTTCAGCGTAACAAGCTATTCAGTCATCAGCAATGTCAAAGCAACAGATGATCAGTTCAACATTTTTGCCTCCTTTCTGAGATGTTTTGTAGCAAACTACTAATGTTTGTATTTGGTTCATGTCGATTCGGTCAATCTATGGCAGGGGTAGGGAACCTTTGGCTCGGGAGGCAGATGTGGCTCTTTTGATGACCCCATTTGGCTCTCAGATGTTTCATTTATTCATTCATTTATTTTCTATAGCACTTATCCTCATTAGGGTCGCGAGTATGCCAGAGCCAGCTGACTTTGGGCGAGAGGCGGGGTACACCCTGGATCGAGTCAATCGCAGGGCAAATATAGACAAACAACCATTCACACTCCAATTCACACCGATGGACGATTTAGAGTTGCCATTTAACATGTTTTTTGGAATGTGGGAGGAAACCGGACTATATTATATACGATATATGTAGCATATCTTGCTTTACAACAGGGGAGTTCAAAGTGCGCTCCGAGTGATTTATTGGCCCGCGACACATCAGTTTTACCAAAATAAAGTCCAAATATTAGGAGAAAAAAAGTTGTCATTTTTGGAAAATTTGATTGCGGAAAAGGTTATAATATGAGGAGAATAAAGTCTAAATATTACAGTAATAAAGTCACAGTTGCGAGAAAGTAAAAAAAAAACTCGGAAAAAAAAAAACTGCAGAAATTGAATGTAGAAAATAACAAATATTATGAGAAAAACAGGCAATTTTACAAGAACAAACACATAAGTAAAAATAGTGTAATTTTTGTATAAAAAAAAAGTCATTATATTATGAGAATATTAGTTTGGGAAAAAAATTAATACAGGAAAAAAATCCTAATATTACAATTAAATATATTTGTTTTATGATATATAATGTTTTGTGTAATGTGTTTTTGCTGCCATTTTAAAATAAACATGACAGGAATCACAGCGTTTGAAATAACATTCAAAATATAAAACCTTCTCAGCACTTTCATCCATCCAAATCAGAGACTAATAACTAATTATTCAAGTAATGACTTGCTTAACAATTAAAACAATGTTTGCACCGCCTTCAATTACAAATGTATTTCTTGTTTTTACATTTACAAAAAACAAACTACCTTCAAAAAGTGCCGTCACGCTGTTTACCTGAACAACATGTCATCCGCCATCTTAACGTCAATCCCAACCAAATTAGAATTTTAACTGCTCTGTTGAATACACGCAAACGCACCTGATCATGCTTGAATGAAAACTCATTAACTTTTGCATTAGCTCCCAGTCGCCCTCCGGCTGCACCACAATAGGTCTTCGGTCGCCGGAATGCGACAGCCTGCAGGGAGCCACGTTATCAGCCTCATTGACTCACAAGAGGCTACGCGGCTGAACTGCTGCACTTCCATTGTCGCCTTAACTGCCACGGCCAGCGTCAAAACCGGCAACCCCAAATGTTGCCGCCTACGCCAAAGGTGAGGGGAATCACAGGCGTGAGGTCACCCCAGCTGCCGTTGCATTCCTGTCATGTTCACCTGATAAGCGCATACTTGACTGCGTGTGTGCGTTTGGTCGGTGTAGTTCCCCGATGTCGGGGGGGCTCCGGCAAGTGTAGAACATACTGTAGTTGTTAACTCATCCATTCATTTTCTATACCGCTTATCCTCATTAGGGTCGCGGGTATGCTGGAGCCTATCCCAGCTGACTTTGGGCGAGAGGCGGGGTACACCCTGTACTGGTCGCCAGTCAATCGCAGGGCACATATAGACAAACAAACATTCACACTCACATAAATACCTATGGACAATTTAGAGTTGCCAATTAACCTAACATGCATGTTTTTGGAATGTGGGAGGAAACCGGAGTACCCGGAGGATAATACAGGGCCGCACGGTGGCTGAGTGGGTAGCACATTGGCCTCACAGTCAGGAGGTTCAAGGTTCAAAATGCCATTGGGCATCTCTGTGTGGAGTTGTTAACGTTGAGGAAATCAGCAAGCTGTATGTTTTTTTACAGCAGTCCTTACACAATTTTGCATCTTTTTTTGTTGTTAAAATAAGAGCTTGTTGTGTATATGGGAGGAAAGGTGTGGTTTCTCACCGTACAAACATTTCTGACACAACATTCCTGTTAAGACAACTGGATGCTAACATGGAACTTTGACAATTTGTGTCTGCTCATTTGAAGAGCAGTGCTGACCCTCCCCCCCGGGCTTGTAATCTTAAGCCCACATCCGTCATCGTGACCTCCGACCCTGACTTGCACCACAGATCATGTGTCCATCTTGGAAATGGTCTCTTGCTGGTTCTCTCTGGATATCTAGGTATTCTGGGCTGCTGTTTGGTGCATAAGCACAAACAACAGTCAGGACCCGTCCCCCCCACCCGAAGGTGTAGGGAAACTACTCTCTCGCTTATTGGGTTAAACTCCAACGTTCAGGCTTGGAGCCGGGGGGGCAACAAGAATTGCCACCCCTGCCCGTCGCCTCCTTTTGCTGGCAACACCAGAGTGGAATGAAGTCCAGCCCCTCTCGAGAGGACTAGTTCCAGAACCCTTGCTGTGCGTTGAGGTGAGTATGACTATATCTAGCCGGAATTAGCTAGAGAACTATCTTATGTATCCGAGGATCGGAACCGACAAGGCCTCCGCCTCCGGCCGCCACCCAGCTCACTTAGCACCCAACCCCTTTGGCCCCTCCTACGAGTGGTGAGCTCATGGGAAAGGGGACCCATGTTACCTTTTCGGGCTGTGCCCGACCGGGCCCCATGGGTGCAGGCCAACCACCAAACGCTCACCATCGTGCCCCGCCTCCGGGCCTGGCTCCAGAGGGGGGCCCCGGTGAGCCGCGTCCGGGCGAGGAAAAACAAAGTCCAATTGTATTAATTATCATCAGGGTCTTTTGAGGCACTCTCTGTCTGGTCCCTCCCCTAGGATCTGTTTGTCATGGGTGACCCTACCAGGGGCATGACAGCCCCCGACTACCTAGCTCTTAGGATCATTGGGACACGCAAACTCCTCCACCACGATAAGGTGGTGGCTCAGGGGAGGAGGAGCTAGTTACTCGTTTTAGACAAATATCCTTTACGGATAAGACATTTTTATAGCTTGTCATTATTTGTAATCGCGATAAAGAAGAATCATCATTGGACGTGCGACTCGTGCGTGCTAGGTGTGCGTCACATAAGGGTGTTGTACGTTTCACTCACTGGGGGCGTACGTGTGTGGGCATCGTACGAGGATCGTGCAGCCCACTTACTTTGATTGCAAGACGGGCTTCCTACGGCACTCACGGCTATCGTCACCAAGAGAACCTAAGCACTGACCGGGCGCGTTGCTGTCGGATGCCCTGTGTATGTGAGCAGCCTCCGTGCATCTACAGAAGTAAACCTACACGGTGGCTTTGAGAAGACAGAGCTGTAAACGGCTTGTTGCGTCAGTCACTGCCTGTTTTTTGGCTGGTGATGTAAAGTAAGTTGGAAGACTTTGCTCGTAGTACTGAACGCGGTGCTTGTGAGAAAAATACAGTGGACATTTGGAAGGTCTTACAGATCACTTACACACACACACACCCACCCACACACACACACACAATTTTAATCTCAAATTTGAGGCTCTTTTATAAATAGTTTTCAGAAAGCAATCATAGCAACTTCTGATCAATCCATCTTAATTTCATGAAGCCACACCCACTTCCGTTTTTTTGCTCCACCCACTCAAGGTTCATATGGGGATACAGATCCTTTAGATGGGTGAACATATGGAGGTATGGATAGTGATGTACTCGCTGAGGCCTACAGATATCATCAGAAGTTTTATAACTATGACCAAAGTTCAACGGAATTGCTAAGTCCTTCCCATTCCCAAGCAAAAGCGTTTTGCTTAATGTGGGCCATTTTTTTCTACCTTATTCATACAAATGTTTAATCCATCAAATTTTCCCGGTACCTAGTGAAGCCTTTCATGATAAGTGAGTGCATTGTAGTTGCCGCCTCAACCGATGTTAGGGGCCTCTTGCTTTTCATTCCAATGTTCTGTATGCATTGTTCGGAGCCCAGAAAGGTCTGTAGGAAGTGCGTCTGGGAAGCTGTCTGCATCGAGGCTTTTCTACCCCTTCGTGCCAACGATCAGACCCATTAGAGTGCAGGAACTCAAACAGGAGCCAAGCCAAAAAGCTGCAGCCATTCACTTTGAGCCAAAAACACAAGCAGCTCAACCTGCTGAAGTTTCTGCAGCTGCAGTCCTAACAGTGGTTGTATCTCTGACATCATTTTGGAGCAACTCCTCCTTCCCCTGCTCCGTTCCAAGCCAAGCTTACTGTTGGTAGATCCCCTACCCCGCCCAATGTTTGTGCATTTACCGTGGAAAACTGGCAATAGGGACATGGTTGTAAGCCTTGTATGGTGGAGATCTGCATTAGGACGTGCTTCACCATCAAGGGTTTTAGGTGATGGCTGATTAAGCTAAGATCATACTGATTTTGGCTGCCCACATCTCTCAGCCATACCTCATTAAACAGCACTACTCTTGTCTGGCACAGCTTATACAAAGCTTGTTTTGTGTTGCAAGAACACCACCCTGACCTGCTTTTTAGGAGACTGAATAAGGCTCAGTAATGGAGCAGCAGGGACGTTTGACTAAAGCCTCTGGCTCCCAAGGTCTTGAGACTTTTTTTCTACGTCACGATGTAAGTGCATCCTATTTGAAGGTTAAATGGAACTGTGAACCACGTGACACCTGAAGATGTCTCACTACCGTTTAATAAACGTCGGTGATGCCGACTTAGCAACTTTGTTGACATACAGTATTTGTTGACAGATCTTGTGACTTTTTATGGTCTTATTGGACACTTTTGGAGACTCGTCAGGAAAGCATGCGTCGCTCTTCTCCACAAGCAGCATGTCCTGGTCTTAAATTAAAATGTTTTCCTGACATTTTTTTTGACCTTTCCAAATTGCACTACATTTGCTTTCAAATGTTGTTATGTCAAAATGCAAGAAGTAGAGAACTTTAGGAATTCTACGCAGTCCCTTGTCTGCTAATCGGTTCCAGACCCTGCCACTTTAAGTGAAAGTTCACTTAATTAACAGAATGTGACTTTCTAAATATCGGTTTTTACATTATTAGAGTCTTGTAGACATGCAAATAACACTCCATAGTCACACTGCGCAGGCTACAGGATCACTGCAGGGACAAAAGACGTCTGCCGCTTGCATTGCAAGCTACCGAGCTAACGAGTCAGCCTCTCCATTTGATTTATTCTAAACTTAGTGTTTCAAACTTGGCGCTTGGTCAAATTTGTCTTACATTTTAAAAAATAAGCCTCACATGACATGACATAATTCTTATGACAATTGTGATGCTAAACGTGCATGTATTTCAAATCCCTGGCACCAAATTATAATGGCAAATGGACTTGTTTGATACATATGTGACGTAACTCTGACATGCGTTACGTGATGCTGGGTGGTAGTAATTGATACATTTAGTAGACACAGAAAGGTACCACTCCGGTATCATTGTAAGGACTACTCAAACGACTGTAACGAGAGAAGACCGGAGAGACCACTGGTATGCAGCATTCATTATTTGACTTGACAGATTTATTATCTGTGCTGTACAGATGCTGTACAGTTGAAGCGTGGAGAAAAAACTTCTATTGGAGTTCAATTGATATGCGCAGGCTTGAATTAACCAAAAGGACTTGACAGTGGGGAAGGACACAGAAGCCAACAACTTACCACTTCCACATGAAATCAGAGGAGAATCTTTTTTCTCCCACTCGACTTGGGTCTGCTGCCTCAATAGCCAGTCTCCATGCAGTGTAAATGTGAAAGGTAATGTATCCATCGACATGTCTCATAATATGATGCCTAGTGACCAGAATACTACATATGACTTGACTTAGAATATATTTTGACTAATAACCATGACCATATCCAATCACAAAACAAAGATAATTTATTATTTTTTGAAAATCTGCGCTGTAGGAAGCAGGTTTTTAGTGGTGGACGCGCAGGTTTTTGGTGGCAGCAAAACAAGCCATCGGCAGTTGTCCAAGTTGTCCTTGGGTGACTTTCCGTCATCTTGGCCGTCATCTCATGGCACTTTACACTTGAGGGTCACAAACAGAGAGCCAACTGAAACCCGCATGAGCAAGCCCTTGGCGACGGAGGCAAGGAAAAACTCCATCTTGGGAAGAAACCTTGGACAGAACCCAGGGTCTGTGGGGCATTGAACATCACTTAACGTTTCTTTTGACTGCTCTGAGTCAGTTTTGTGTTTGCAATCTGCAATGATGTGATTTGAATTAATTTGATTTGAGTCAAGTATTTTACATTTTACAGCTGATACTGTGGAACCTCGGTTAGCTTTCTTACCCGTTAACGCCAAAAATACACACTCATATTATGCATCAGGTTTGTGTTAGAACCCGACCGGTGTGGGATTTTTGCTGCCGATACAGACCTTGGAGGCTGAAAAAAGCCGATATGTCAGCCGATGTATGAAACAGAGCATTGGTATAATACTGTACATGAACATAAACATGAACATTTTTGTAACAGTATAGATCACGGGTCGGGAACCTTTGGGGCTAAGAGAGCCATGAAGGACACATATTTTTTAAAAGTATTTTTGTGAGAGCCATATCCTGTTTTTTAAAAAGTCAATACAACTGAAAGTGTGCCAACAATTTTCAAAGATAAGTGCTGAGAAGGTTTAATGTTTTGGATGTTATTTTTAAAGCTGTGATTCTTGTTATGTTTTACTTGAAAATGTCAGCAAAAAAATTACACAAAACATTACACATTATAAAACAAAAAATATCTTTTTAATTGTAATATATTGACTTTATCCCCACAATATTTGAAATGTATTCCTACATTATTTTTTCCCAAAATTACAACGTTATATTGTTTAGTTTGTTTGTTAATATTGCAGCATTTAAAAAATAAAAATTGACTTTTAAAAATGGTGACTTAATATTAATATTTTGACTTTCAACTTTTCTCATAATTACAACTTTATTCCTGTAATATTTTGACTTGATTCTCCTATTATTGCAACGTTTTCCGCAACCTAGTTTTCCAGTAACTTTTTTTTGTTAGATTGCACCTTTTTTCTCTAAATATGTTGACTCTATTTTTTGTAAAATTACTGCTCAATTTAAAATTTTTGCCGTTTCATTTTTTTAGTTTTTTGTTAAATTGTATTTTTAGAATGTGCGGCGGGCAAATAAATCACTCAGACCGCACTTTGAACACCCCTGTTGTAAAGTAAGATATGTTACATGTATTTTAAGAAAAAACGAAATAAAAATAAATAAATGTTACGGTGTTTAGAAACTTCTGAGAGCCATATGTGCTCATCAAAAGAGCCACATCTGGCTCCCGAGCCGTAGCTTCCCTACCCCTAGTATAGATGCTTTCAGAGCATGCAATAAATGAAATTACAACAAAATATTTGAGTTGGAACATTTTCAAAATGATTTGAATGAAGACATGAACCTGTTTTTCATGTATAAGCACCTGTAAGTCCTCCGTGGAAGTAGGAAGTCCAGTGGGACCCTGTGTAGTGGTCTTGTAGTAATGACAATCTTTACAGTATATGACTTTAAAACCCTGCATGATGGTTTTTTATTAGATAATGGTGGATATGTGGATTAACAGTTGCGTCTGTCCTCATCTCACAGAGATGCATCTTACGCAAATGCTGTAAACTGGACGGGCCCTTGTAGTCTGTTTCCCCAAGAACATTATTCCCATGTTTATTCATCCTGATACGTCGTAATCGGGGGCTCTCCAAGAGTTTGTGTGTGATTTTTGGACGGCGTACAACATGGCGCTCGCACAGTCCAACTGTGTTCTTAACGTATTTCCAATCACAAACATCCTTGTTAGCTTGTTAATGAAACCGGAAGTTTCGCTTGTTTATGATGTCATCAGCGGTTGGCTCTGTGTTATGCCACAAGTCTCAAATGTTAACACAAAACACCTTCTATAGTTTTACACGCGTAACGCAGTTGTAAATAGGAAATAATAAAATGTGAACACGTATGGGAATTTGCCGATGCCACCTGCGGGAAAAACTCCATCTAGCTGGTATCCCCGCAACCCGTCTGCTAGCTGCAAAGGGTAGGGACAGCAGACACCACCATAGTGTTTCGCCATGAATTATTTTGTGAATTTAATAGTGTTTCTCCGCTTCTTTTTCAAAATGCTGGCGCTTCAACTTTCTTTGGCTCCGTTGTGGGTTATTTTGCAACCATGATCAGCAGAACCTTGAGATGAGGAACACTATTGTACTTAGGGATAACTCATGGCACAACATGAAGGTGGGGTCTGTGCTGATCTCGCTGCCAAATTGTGCCTGGCAACAATCACGTCGTCAATGAGGGTAAAAGTAACCTTAAATTTTCATTTATCCCTGGCCTTTACAGCATGTGTTTTCTGCACTTAAAACTATAAAACTGTGTGAAAATGTTGGCTTTCCGGAACGATTAACCGGATTTGAGAAGACCACGTTTCAGTTTGAGTCGGATGAGATTGACTCTAACCAAGGTTCCACTGTATGACAGTTTTTAAAGGAGGTCCTTTTTTTCCCATCGGGAGAGATGATGACGCCAGTGTCGCGAGGAAGGAACAGATGGGCAGTATTGGAGGAGAAATGTCGCACCAAATGCAAATATAGCACCTTGTTTCTGTGTGAGGTTCTCGCTGTTCCTGAACTGTCTGCTTTAAAAGAAGGCAGACGGTTATCTTCATCCTGCTTTTTCTTACAGCACCTGGGTATTCTTACAGCACGGGTTTTGCAATAGAGACAAACATTGGTGATTGTTCTGAGACTGCAAGGGCTGCTCAGCTTCCCCTAAAATGTCCAAAAACAACAAAGTGGTGAAAAATGTATTGATCGTGGTACACTTCATTGACTAAATGAGCGCTGGAATACCTTCATCTTTTGTTCGCAATCAGCTACTCATCACAGGTGACTGACACAATTTGACTGACTCACAGTCGGATGCTGAGCGTCTACAGAGTGCGATGGGGAAGCAAACAGAGGGTTGTTCCACTCCACGAAACTGGGCAGTCACTGGATAAATGCCATCCTTTGTCCCGCCCGTGGGACGTTTAGCGTCTGTGGGGCTGTGGGCTGGCCCGGATGCTCGGTGTTTGCATGATGATTGGATGGTCTGTCTGAGGCGGAATCCATGTTTGATTAACAGTGAAATGAGCCAATCAGCGATCTTGAAGTATAAACCTCCACCCGAGCATTTTCCAAGTTGTTCATTCCGATGTTCTGAACTGACCCGAGACTTTACCGATCCTCAGTGAGTCTGTCTTTGGTAAAAAAAACAAAAAAAACACTAGGAACGGAAGGTCGAATATACATGATTAAACACATTTCTGATGTAGGTGAGCTTCCCCTCCTTGCAGTCGCCACAGGAGGCAAACTACCGGGCAGAGCATATGGTGTCTTGAGGATACAGCTCGTAATGGAGAATGTCACCAGTAAAATGATACATCAAGGTGTGGTTCACATGTCTCCCGATGATGGACAGACTCGCACGAACAGATGTTGTGATTGACCTTTTAGTGTTAAGTTCACATGGTCCGCCTACAACTTCAACTTCGACACCCTTTGTCCGAATTTTCACCACAGGAATATTCTTTCTTTCATCGTTGAGGATATTTTAGGTGTAAAAACTGCAACTGCATAAGAACTATGCACCCTTATTTCTCTGATAATACCAGCGTGCAATCACAGCCTGCTCTTCCGGTGGTGACAGGTTGAACTATGGGAAGGAAGATGATGACGGCAGTGCAGAGGCAACAACTCCGCGATGTCTTCCAGTGTGTGTTTTGACACTTAAAAGACAAGCAAAGCGGCAGAGGGAGAAAGAATTCTCTTGGCAGAAGGTTTGGTGTGTTTGCCACATTGCGTTGCTGCAGCTGACTCATCTCCTCTCCGCCTGTTGTTGTTGTTCTTCCTGCTGTCCCAAAGCTGTTGGCGAGGAGCTTTGAGGATGCATGAAAATCACTTCCTTTTGACTGCCACTGTCATCTCCGTGTTTGGACAAGATCTTGAAATGTGCAGATTTGTTGTGAAAACTGACAGCCAGGAGGATTAGCTTTCCTTTTTTCCCCAAGTACGCCTCTTGTTGTGGTACATGAACGTAGAGCGTATCCTGCCACGGTTTGAGAAAACATTCTTTCTTTTTCTCCTCTGCAGATCCAGAATGCTGAGAGGAGGATGAATGCTTCAGGTCGTCGACGACATCTACGTATCTTTGCCGCGGTCTGTCCACGGCAGCCCCGTCTGCCTCCCCAAAGTTAACCCCTGCCCCGGCTAGTGGCCATCCCAGAGGGTAGGAAAGGCGAGGCAGCCCCCTGTAAATATGCCTGGATGGAGGTCACAGTGGCACCTTGTCCTGCTGAACTCCCTTACTTGTGGTCTGGAGATCTGTGTGGCAGCTGGGATCACATACGTGCCCCCGTTGCTGCTGGAGGCCGGAGTGGAGGAGCGCTACATGACTATGGTTCTCGGTAAATGCTTGCTAGTACTTGCCTTTCCGTAATATTACTCAATATATTTTATGTCGGAATCACTTCATGACCACAAAGGTTCAGTATCAAATGGAGGCAGAACCTGGAGGCACCAACCTGACATTTGCAGAACAACTGCAGAATTTCAACTGCACTGAAACTCAACCAAGCGTCACGCAAATTTGGAATGGAAATTAATACGTATAACACAAAGTAATGAGTACCGATTAGAATAGATTCGCAACTCCAATCCCCATTAACACTGAATGTTTGGGTTCACAGAGGTTGGTTCACATGCAGAAATTCCAAAGACTGATTAATTACCATTGAACACAAAATCAGACTCATAAAAGTACTTTCCCGTTTTTACGCATGCTCGTAAAACCTGGACCCTAAACAAAGACCACCAGCAGAAGATAATAGCTTTTGAAATGAAATGTTACCAAAATCTTATGGGCATGACATCGACATGACTGGGATGACATTTGCCGAGTCACCGCAAATGGTCCAACCGTTTGGACCATTGCAAGAGTCACGCCCCAACGAAACTGTGAGGAGCTATGGGAAAAGAAGTAGCACTTGGGGCAGGGTTTTCTCCTCCACCACAAGTGGTCTTGGGTTTACAGAGTTTTGTGGTAACAAACCTGCGTTGCTCATTCGTAGGGGTGACGAGATGTTGCAAGATAAAAACATGACGCTGTTTCTCGTTTAGGGAACAGGACAGACAGAAGTCAGTCAGACCGTAAGCTACGGCATCGCTACTGTGAGTGATAATACACATAATACGGGGGTGGCATCAGGTGCTTTGCGCACACTATAAACCTTGCCAACCTCGGTGTCCCTGGCGTCACTCGTCACTTGACAAGTACGTTCTAACAGCTGCAAGCTCGTTCATGAACTATAAATGTAGTTTTTGCACATTTAAAGTTGGCATTCAACAAATCAAGCAATGTAGAACATAATTTAAAATTATATATAACGTGTTTTAGAAAAGTTGATAAAGCATGTCAGGAACCCTTTTAAGATTTGTCGGCTCGAAACACGATGGCTGTATATGGCTTCTATCAAAACACGATTGTAACTCACTCTAAGCATCATGGGAACTGTAGTTCTTTTAGCGTAAACATAAAGCCAGTCTACTGCAATCTAGTTTATATGCGTCTTTAACTATAACTACACATTAGCATGAATTAGCAGTTGCAGCTAAAGGCGCTGTAGTCATTTGAAAATGTTTAGTCATTGCTTCAATTTATGGAAAAAAGTTCAACAGCTAAGCGATATGTGATTACGTTATGCCAGTGCAGCAAAGAAAAGGAAAGCCATGGAGGTAAAAAAAAAAGAAACTGCTACCGATATTGGTCAAGGTTTTTTGGTTCCAACTGCTCAACTGTTCTGACCGTGATATACGAATTGGCCAATAAAAACGGAGTTTACTGATAAACGCGGAATGTTGCGGAATTCGACATCATGAATGAAATGCTGTCATCGTGAGGAGAAGGAGCGTTCATGTGGGGAATTATATACCCGGCGGACGGCTCAATTGTGGCGGAATGTCATGTTGAAATGACCAAAAGATCCGTGAATAGAAGCTAGCATGCTAGTGCAATTGTGTGTGCGACTTGGCCCATATGGGTATATTTTCCCCGTGTTGTGTTTTGGTGCTTTTAATGTAAGGAGTCTTATACAATGCCCAATGACGACGTGCAGGTTCTGAGTGAAGAAAGACAAGAACCGCATATATTTGGCACCCAGCCCGTCTTAGCTTTAAAGAGACATTCTCCCACACAGAACTAAATAAGCATGTCATAAAAAATATCTTGCTTATGCAGTTGGAATTGCATGGATAACTACATCATCTTTAATCCCAAACACAGGCGTACCAGTTTGTTGACCATTTACATCCATTTCTCAATTACTGGGCTAAATTGTCCATTCATGTATTGCAGCAAAACATGTAAGGATCTTTGCATTGAATTCACGGACATTTTATTCACTAAGCCAACAAGCACACACTCTATGCTGGTAAAAAGACAATTAGAACGGGCCCTAGAAGAGGAGCTTATCCTTCCACTAGTCCGGGACAATATTTTAAGAAGGCAGAAAGACAACCCCCGAGCATGACGTTCACTTCAAACGACGGCCTCATCAAATTCTCCGGGATATTTGAAGCGTACTTTTGATCTTTTGACCCTTTTTTCTGTGGTATTTTTGCACTAGCAAGTAAGCGAGGATCGTGTTGTTGTAGAAAAGCCCGGGGTGTGTGTCAGGAAGTGTTGTCATTGGGAACATGATCGGGATTTCGAGGGACGAATGACATCGGCGCACCCTTTTTGCAAGCCTGCCGTGAGTTTGTGTACATCGGCGTTCATGCTCAACTTCTGCCGCAGTCGCCCTCGTCATTCCTCACTCGCTGGCCGGAGGTCTTCCTCCCATACTTAGTTCTCGTGCGCACACACTTGTAGTCTTGCAGGCGTAGTTCAGGCGGACGTCCAGACTGCTGTAGTCTGCTAAGCGAAAAGGCTGACGCGGTGGGTTTCACCGGCGAAGTTATCTTCAGTTTCGGTGTAGCATTTTTGAATTTGCGCTGATTTGATTTTTCGCACCATCTAAGGCAACTCTGCTTTGCACGAGAAATGAGACTAGGTCCACGAGGATAAGACGAGCCGAGATTTTCGCGTTACTTTAAAGACAAGTACAGTGAAAAGTATGACCGACTAATAGAATTTCTACTATGTCACACTCGTCCTCCATCCACCGAGACAAAGAGACAGTCTGACTGACAAAAAGCCTGTTTGGAGGCGGGAGATGAGGAAAACACTCATGCACATGGCAATCTATTATCAGGTTTATTTTCATGAATTATCTGATACGTGTAGTGCGCCAGTAACTTCTCTCTTCCCCCAGAGGCGACGTACTTTGTGGCAACTCAACTCGGAGTGACACAAATAACTTTTGCGCTGTCGGGAGTGCCACCTGCCAGGGCTTTGAAGCTAAACTTACCATTCAAAATACCCTTTTCTTTGCCTTCTAGCTCCACAAACAAATGCCGGGGCTGCGCTTCTTCAATCTTGACTTGACTTAACTTTAACTAAAATTGCAAAACTATAGCAACATGTTTTGTGTTAACATTTTTGGCTTTCTGGTATGAATTGGATTTCTCTTATTTCTGATGTGAAATTTTGATTGGGTTAGAGTTTGTTTTGGTTACAGGTCCTGAACAGATGGATAGTAACCAAGATTGCGTTGTATTTATTTACACCAAATAATATATATTTCTTCATAGAATCTCACCAGTGCTCCTCCACTGGCTGGCAGGAGGTACAGTACTTAATGAACTGTGTCTTCATATATCATTCCAATGTCAAATACAAAAGGTTGGGGAAGTCTGCGCTAGCTGAAGGGTGTTTTAAGCATTGTTAGCAGCTGCATTATCCCGTCAGTCCTAAATGCCATTCGCTTGGTCCCCACTTAAAGCGTCTCATGCTAAACCTCGTCTTGCCGCTTACAGATATTGGATACAATTGCAGCAAAACCATAGACTGTCACGGATAAGAGCGATGTTCCATCTTTAATGGGGAAAAGGAGTTTGTCGCCATAAACCTCTCAAAGAGGCGGTGCTGGAAGGCGATGTGGGGCTTATTACTGTAATGGAGGGGACCCGGTGAAGATGTATATTGTGTCTCGGGATGCTAAAATCCAATTTTGCCAAGCCAGTTTAAGTTAGCATGTAACTCTGTCAGGAATGGACAAAATACGTAGGCTGTTTTACGAAGAGTGTTGGTTTGTCCTCAAAAGCATTTGATTTAAAGCTGCATTCTATGTGGGGTTTGCGGTTTGGGCTGGACGCCAATCTGATTTGTGTGTCTGAAAATGAAGACAGTTTGCGTGCGCATATGACAAGCTTTTGCCTAAATTAAGCCTTAAAAACACCCAATAAGATCAAATACAAGTATATGGTTGGATGGCATTCAAATATGTCGTGATGTGGTATTCTACACTGGTCACATGGTGTCAGCAATGTTACTGTAATGTTCAGTGAGGCGCTCAAGAGACAGGCTTGATCGCCAGAACAACAGGCTTTTATTGCAGGATGAAATCATCTAACAGGCACAATAATCCCGAACACGGGCTACTGTTGGCGCCGTAATTTACGCCAAGATGAAACCCAACTCAGCCTTCCTTCCACTCAGCCTACAGCAAAACACATCAGCGTGAGTTTTATTTTCTCTTATTTTGTCTACTATATTGGTTAATATGAGTGCAAAGGCTCTGTGAGGGACCACAGGGGTGGTATTTCATGTCTAGAAGGGTCTAATGGTAAAAACTGAGGAAAGTACTTATGCTATAGCCTGCAGAATGTGCGCAGCTGCAGCGTTTATGAATTTGACAAAAGTATTTGATACAGTTTTTAGTCACATACGATGGTAGGGAATCAGAGCTTCAGTTTGGAACTGGGTAAAAAACTACATGGCAAACATGATGCAATTATGTGAAGCATCTGCAAGCTTAAACATTGTGCGGCATACCCCAGGGGTCTATACTGAAACTGTTAAACTCTACATAAATGATGTCTGTAACGTCACAAAAGACCTGAAACTAGTTTTATTTCCAGACAATACTTACCAAGAGCTAATAAAAAAAAAAATGCTTCTGCATCTGCATTTTTTTAAACGTCTTTAAAAAACCAGAAGAACATGAACCGAAAAAAAACCCCGTTTCAACTCAACTGTTTTAACTGAATTTCAAGGCAAAATTGCTACGTGTATTTAAAGTGAGAGTCTAAAATGTTGATCCTTCTTTTGTTACCTCAGCTATTTAGTCCAGTAGTACTATGTGATTGACTGGCGACCAGTCCGGGGTGTACCCCGCCTCTCGCCCAAATCAGCTGCGATAGGCTTCCAGCATTCCCCTGCATTTGATAGAGTAAACCCAATACATAGGAAATAAATTGTTCAATAATGTTGTAATAATATATCATTTAACTCTGTATGTATATATAGCATATATATTACTGAGTACACATTTTTAGACGTGGCGGCTTTTATTTTGTTGTGGCGCACCACCGCGATCAAGTACATGTAGCAGAACCGTCGTCGGGTGTAGAGCAAGTGTCGGGAACCTTTTGGGCTAAGAGAGCCATAAACAACACATATTGTAAATGTATTTTTGTGAGAGCCATATACTTTTTTATTTATTTAATGAAAACAACTAAAAGTGTGCCAAAAAATTTTAGAAGATAAGAATTGGATGGATGAAAGCGATATTTGCAGATGATGTGGTCCTTACAGCCTCATCAGGCTGTGACCTTCAGCGTTTACTGGAGCGGTTTGCAGCTGAGTGTGAAGCTTCTGGGATGAGACTCAGCACCTCCAAATCCGAGGCCATGGTTCTCAGTCGGAAACGGGTGGACTGTACTCTCCGGGTCGGGAGTGAGGTCTTGCCTCAGGTGGAGGAGTTCCCAAGTATCTCGGAGTCTTGTTCACGAGTGAGGGAAGGTTGGAGCGTGAGATCGACAGACGGATCGGTGCAGCATCTGCAGTAATGCGGTCGCTGTACCGGACCGTCGTGGTGAAGAAAGAGCTGAACCGGAAGGCAAAGCTCTCTGTTTACCGTTCAATCTACGTTCCCACCCTCACCTATGGTCATGAGTTATGGGTCATGACCGAAAGAACGAGATGGCGGATACAAGCGGCGGAAATGAGTTTCCTCCGTAGGGTGGCTGGACTCACCCTAAGAGATAGGGTGAGGAGCTCGGCCATCCGGGAGGAGCTCAGAGTAGAGCCGCTGCTCCTTCACATCGAGAGGAGCCAGTTGAGGTGGCTCGGGCATCTAGTCCGGATGCCTCCCGGGCGCCTCCCTGGTGAGGTGTTTCGGGCATGCCCAGCCGGGAGAAGGCCCCGGGGAAGACCTAGGACACGCTGGAGGGACTATGTCTCACAGCTGGCCTGGGAACGCCTTGGTGTCCTCCCGATGGAGCTGGAAGAGGTCGCCGGGGACCGGGAAGTCTGGACTTCCCTACTGAAACTGCTGCCTCTGTGACCCGGACCCGGATAAGCGGAAGAAAATGGAATGGAATGGATGAAAGCGCTGATAAGGTTATATATTTGGAATGTTTTGACTTTAAAATGTCAGCAAAAGAATAACACAAAACTTTTTCATTGTAAAATTATGACTTTATTCCTACAAAAGTTTAACTTTTATCCCAAATTCATTTCATTTACAAAGTTACAACTTTGTTTCTTAATATTCCGACATTTAAAAACGTAACTTTTTTTCTCATTGTTTTGACTTTCTACTCGTAAAATTATAACTTTTTTTTTTCAATTTCGGATGGTTTTTTGGGATTTTCCAATTTTTTTTACTTTTCTCATAGTAGGACTTTTTTCCTGTAAGATTTTGACTTTATTCTCCTATTTTTTTTCAGAAATTACAACTTTGTTTGTTTTTTTTCTAATATTTTGTTTTTATTTTTTGTAAAATTACTGCTCATTTTTCAATTTTTGCTGTTAATTGCATTTTTCAAACGCGCGGCTACCCTAAAACGGAAAAGATTTCTTCGCATCGAGTGGGGAAATAGGATCTTAGGAAAAAGTAAACTTAAAACACTTAAACATGTGTACAACTCTAAAAACCACCGCTGCAATAGACTGGCGACCAGTCCAGGGTGTACCCACCTCTCGCCCAAAGTCAGCTGGGATAGGCTCCAGCATACCCGTGACCCTAATGAGGATAAGCGGCATAGAAAATGGATGGATGGATGGAACTCTAAAAACCTTCACCCTATCGGTGTGTATAATGAAATTATGGAGCGGACTGAGTAAAGAACTGAAATAATGCCCTAAGACGAGCCATTTCCAGAAATGGAACAAGCAGTTGATGTTTACGAAGTCCTGAATCACAGGGAGGTATTGCATTCACTCCTTAGTCTCCATTGCTTACCGGACTATCTGAAGTACCGGTTTGTACTCAACAGTATGTGTCAAATATGAACTTTATTATACGATTGTTATATTGCTTTATTATTTTCTTCTTTTTCTTACTAAAAGGTTTTAGATTTGGAAAAGGGAATTGAGCAGATTCACCTGCAATTGAGGAAAGGGGGAAGAGGATTGAATAGGCCTTCTTCCTGCTCCTTTTGGACATGGGAAATTGTAATATGTGATGCAACCAAACCGGGTCCAAAGGTCCAAACCCAGCTCTTGTTCCCAGTCAGTGGGTACAAAGTTATGTATGTTAAAACGTGACATCAACGTGATGTCGTAAACGGGTTTTTTTTTTACAGTAGTCTAGGATTTTATTCATTCATTCAATTCCTGAAAAAAATGTGTCTATTAGGAAAACTCCAGTGGTTTTTTTTTGGTTTGTTTTTTTTAAATCGTCAAGCTCTTGCCCCACGATGGGAGTCATTTTGGAAATTGCATGTGCATCTAGCTGTGGACAGCATGTGCTCTAATTAGCCTGATGCTTCCATGTGTGGAGAATGAGCTGGTGCAGGCATTCCTTCAGGCAGGAGGCCATCTGTAGGACCCATCACCAGCAGTCAGTGGCGACAGCAATCCACTCCCCGCTAGGGGACCTGACTTAACCCGTAAAAGCCAGTAGAAAACCCAGTCCAACACAGTCTTAACGTAAAAAAAAACACGAGGAATATAATCCCCGTGCAGTGTCACTAAGACTGTACCCACGGCTCTGTTCGCAGGGATTGGTCCGGTCCTCGGCCTGCTCTTCGTCCCTCTTATCGGCACGGCCAGTGACCACTGCAATAGCAGTCACGGCCGAAGACGACCTTTCATCTGGCTGTTGTCTCTGGGAGTCCTCTTGGCACTTTTTATCATTCCGTACGCCGACGTCCTGGCTGCACGCCTCGCCTGGGGCGGACACACGTTCCAGGTAAGAGACGCTGCGATGTAACAGTATCTGTATTCGGAGTCAGGTATCAAACGTTTGCTAGGGGGAAGGGCAGGAAGTGTAACTCCCCATAGACACACAATTACAATGAAGGATCCGGGTTATCCCGATTTGATCTTTATGTCAGTCCGATATCAGAGACATCAAAGTATTGAATTAATTTGGCCTAGTACGCCGATACCAGCGGTCCATTCCAGACTCTGCTCCGGCATTTCTATCCAACGGGCGCCTGGGTAGCGCCTACACGATCACAAGAACAGCGAGTGCTAACTAAGTAGCAAGGAGCAGGTGCTCCTCCCAAGCCAAAAAAGTAACAGTCGAGTGCAAACCCGCCATTCACAAGCCCCCCTCGGTGGCACAGAACCCGGGTAGTTCAGTCGGACCAAACCTTCGCCATCCCTCAACCAACCAGTGTTTGCGTCTGAAACGTCCGTAGGTGAAGGCAAATCGTTGTGTAAGGTAGCGCTTTTCTCATTCTGGTTAAGCACTGGAATATACTCCAGTTTGGCGGGCGGACAGGTGAGTGGAAAATTGAGTTGAAAAATTGCAAGGATTTAAATTTTTCAATGATGGATCTGAAGAAGAAAGAAGACCACACCCTTTAAACGTCAAACCTTGGCAAAGTGTCATTTTCTGTCCGTGTGAATTTCCAAATGTTGGAGTAAGGCAGTCATTTGAAGCTTCTTCAAAGAATCTGAGGGTCATGAAACAAAAAATTCAAGTGGAACGCCCCAAAAAATGTCACCGGCCCTGAGCTGGAGGATCCAGGTGGCTGTCCGTAAAGACACAGGACGATCCTCGGTGCTGAGTGCAGTCCAGTAACCATCAGACGACATCTGCGAGGGAAGGGTTTTAAGAACAAAAAAGCTTTATGTTCCACAAATGTGCCCGTTGGAAATTTGCAGGAGGGCACCAAACATGGGACATTGAAAGGTGGAAGAATGTTTGATTCTCTGATGAGAAAACATGGAACCTTGATGGTCCTGATGGCTTCCAACATCTCTGGCATTTCTTTCAATGGAACAATGGCGCTTCAGGTTGTGCAGGGGCGTCAAACGGCAGTTGGCGTGGTGGAGACGTTGACGTTGGGCATCCCTCATGACTGAAGGCCCTCGTCTGTGTGGTAGTGATTGGCTTTTTCAACAGGACAACGCGGCAATCCACATTGCCCTTCTTCAGGAGGAATAAGCTCACTCTTTTGGACCGCCTTGTGTTGAGAACATTGAGAACATTTTTGGATGGATGGCAAGGGAAATGTACAAAAGTGGATCAGTTGAATCAGTTCCAGACAGTGGATGCTCTCAGTGAAGCCATCTCCACCACCTGCAGTGTCTGGAATCAACCATCCCCAAACCCGTTTTTGAGGTGATTTACAAAAAAGGTGCCGCTACTCACTACGGAGTCCTTTTTTCACCATTTTATTCAACCCAGCTAAGGTAGTGCGAAACAATCCACAAATATCGACCGTATGTTGAGCTCGTATGTTGTAGTCAAACTTGTGATTTGCTTCTTGATTTCAGGTGGGTTTCCTTATCCTCGGAGTGGGTCTTCTGGACTTTTGTGGACAAGTGTGCTTCACACCGTTGGAGGCACTATTATCAGACCTCTACCGAGACCGGGAGGACTGCAACCAAGCCTTTGCAATGTTTTCCTTCATGGTCAGCCTGGGGGGCTGCGTGGGATACCTGCTTCCTTCCATCGACTGGAGCCACAGCCTGCTCTCCGTTTACCTCGGAGGCCAAGCCCAGTGCCTCTTCTTTCTCCTCATCTTCATCTTTATCTCCAGCGTACTCATCACTATGAAGGTTTCTGACTCAAATGAGCCGCCAGGTGCAGTCGGCCGCTCGCCGACAGTCGAGTCGTTGCTGGATTTGGGAAGCGGCGCAACGGAAGCGGGCCAGCGCGGCGTTCCTCGCTCCTGCTGCCACCCGCTGAAGTGCAAGCTGTGGCTGCTGAACACTGGACCGTTGTTATGTTTGCTGAGAACGTGCTGGTCCATGGCGCCTGCCATCTACAGGAGCTACTGCCACGTCCCGAGGGTGATGTGGCAGCTGTGTGTGGCTCATCTCTGCAACTGCATGGCCGTCATGTCCTTCACGCTCTTCTTCACAGTCTTTGTAGGGGAAGGCGTTTACAGTGGGGTGCCAAATGCGGCACCAGGAAGTGAGCCCAAACAGAGATACGATGATGGTGAGTTGGTTCTCTAAAAGAAGTTTGACTTTTTATGCTATGCAGTCGAACCTGTTTAATAAGTATACACCATTCATGTCGACAACTCATCAAGTCGCATGTTCTCCCCGTGCGTGCTTGGGTTTCGGTTTCTCACCCACATTCCGAAAATGCATGTTAAGTTAATTGGCAACTCTAAATTGTTGCGATTGACTGGCAACCAGTCCGGTTTGTGCCCCGCCTCTCGCCCCAAGTCAGCTGGGATAGGCACCAGCTTACCCGCCACCCTAATGAGGACAAGCGGCATAGACAATGGAGGGATGGACGTCAGCGTACGTGGTCAACCGATTTGGTCAACATTAACATTTGAGAGCCAAAGGGGGGCGTTTCTATGAAAAACCGATCCGTTTAGGTTGACATGTTAAGGTGGTATTAATTATATACAAGTTATATACTCTATTTACTATTTACAGCTGTGTACACGTTGAACAAGCCACAGATTTATTGCACAGTTTGTTGCATGCATCATGCAACAAATGCAAGTTATATTAACTTTATCATTCATCACCAGTAACAAAACTGCTGTCTGGGTACACAGCATTCAAACCACCGTTCAGTGACTTCCTGTTCAGTGTAGACTGACTTCCTGTTCAGTGCCAATTAAGCTTCATATTAACCTGGAATCGACCAAAGTTTCATCAAGTTCTATCAAGTTTTCTTTTTCAGACTGTTAACCACCCAAAGAATGTTTGACGCATGTCGCCGGGAACAAAATTAACACAGCAGCTTTGCAAGATGAAAAACTAAAATAAAAATACGCACGCATGGAGGAACACAACGTCAGGAAAAGTCCAGGATGTGAGGCAGCAGTAGTGTCCAGGAAAAACACAAAAGTATTAAAATTGTAGCTTGAAGGCTAGATAGATAATACAAAGTACAACTAAAAACGTAGCTCTCTGGCTAGAGAGAAATAGAGAAAGGAGCTAGAAGTAGCACAGGAGACGGGTCGACATGAGGATTCAACAGATACCGAAACGGAAGATGAATGAATCAAAAGTAAACACAGTTTAAACGCAGAAAAAGCAAAAACAAAATGGAAAAAAACAAGAACAATGCAGAAAAAGCAAAAACAAAATGGAGAAAAACAAAATCAATGCAGAAAAAGCAAAAAAAAAAATGGAAAAAAACAAAAACAATGCAGAAAAAGCAAAAACAAAATGGAAAAAAAAAACAATGCAGAAAAAGCAAAAACAAAATGGAAAAAAACAAGAACAATGCAGAAAAAGCAAAAACAAAATGGAAAAAAACAAAAACAATGCAGAAAAAGCAAAAACAAAATGGAAAAAAACAAAATGAAAAAAAAACAAAGGGAATGCAGAAAAAGTAAAAACTAAATGGAAAAAAAACAAAGACAATGCAGAAGAGGCAATGACAAAATGGAAAAAAACAAAAACAATGCAGAAGAGGCAATGACAAAATGGGGAAAAAAGTGACTACATTTGGATTTTTCGAAATCATTGATTGTCTTTATATTTCCAAGTGCATTCCCGTTTAATTTTGCCACTCCTGAAATTCCATAATTTCTCCCCACTTTCAAAGCGGCTTGTGCGGTGTCAAGTGTGCTGAGTAATACCGTGTGGTCCCAATAGTCTTTCACACAAGTGATGATGTGCTCCATTGCCTCGATGCTGTTCAACGCGCTGCCTGAAATAGACGGTATGGATTTGCTTTAGTCGTGGTGTGAAACTAGCGGCTGTTTCCAATGGCCGCTGATGCGGGTGTCCAAGACAGACTCGCATTTAAAGCTTCGCATTCTTGACATGTCATTTGCAAGAAGATCTGTGAGGCAGTTAGTTGTGTGGCATGGGTTTCCAGCGCCATGCAATTCAAACATTTGCGCCCAGGGAATTGTATGCAGGATGTAAAAAATAAAAACCAATAAACCAACACATGCAAAACCAGCTCAACAGCACGTTATGACTGTTCAACAAAAGCTTAGAGAAGCAGCTGACACCTCAGTTTGTGTGCAGAGGGACATGTTAAAGGCACATTTGCGTACATTACATCGTAAATGCTCCCATGCACACCTCCGCTGCGTCATTTTAGGTCACGGGCGGTTCGATCTTATTGCCGGCGGGTAAATAACCACTGCCGTTAGAGGCTGTGGCTGCGGATGCAAGTTTATTATTAACACGGCAAGCAGGAAGTAGCCGCATTTGCCTTATCAAGCAGCTTTATCTACCTCTGCATGCGCTTTAAAATGTTGATGGCGCCACTGTGTGGCGGTCATGCTCCACTAGATGTTACAACAAGGTTCTTTACCATGAACGCCCCCCGCTTTAGCAGGGTCTAATTTGCAGGAGCATCCCCCGGTGCTTTCGAGCTACTGTACGTTCGTAGGAATTTGGATACCTTTAAAAATGCGTACTTTTTGCTGCATTTTGATCGTTCGCACGTGTCGGTTTTTGAGAACTCGGGTCAGAATGGAGATTTTCATAATCATAATAACGCGCATCACAGCCGATTTGTGTGTGTTTATTTGTCTGCGTCTGAAGCGTAACGAAGCAGCGTTGCGATGCCGGCGACTGTACGGAGTAGTAATGACACAGACAGTCCCATTATAATGTGTTTGGGAGCAAGAAAAATGTGGCTCTACTTCGATATACCGGTTGGCGATGTGCAATATTTATTTTTCAAGCTGATACCTTCTCAAGATTGATGCAGATGACATCATTTTTGCGTCTATTTTTTTAAAGTTTTGATTCAGCTGTAGTTTGTGCACACCTGGAGGTTAGAAGGACACAAAGAAAGTTGGATTTGACAAATGGCAGTTGCAGATTTGTCCTCATCGAATATTTGACTTGACTCCTATTAACCATAGCGGTGGCTCCGAGGGGTTTACCAGCTGATAAAAGTCGTCATCTTCAACAATGGTCATCTGTCGCCATCGAATCCTAGATGAAATCGCAGGTTGCACTTTTCAAACGCTGTGCCGATAGGAACCAGCCCTGGGCTTCGAAGCGATGCTAGCATTTCAGGGGGCTGATTTGGCATGCAAAATATCTTCCTCTGTTAAAGGGAATATTTGTTCCCCGGTTGAGCTCAAGTTGACGTAGCGACACGGCGTTAACGTCACAGGCAGGACAAATGATATGGTGAATAAGAATTAAATTATGATAATGATTTATTGGTACGACGCCATAATTTCTCAAATCTGTCCGATAATTATCAGGCCCCACTAATACTGGTCAAAACGAGCTCTATTTTCCTTTCCACTTTCTCATGCACTCCAAATTATTATTAAGGTTTCAAAAATATGGCCACAATGTCAGCGTTGACATTTTGCAACAAGATTTGGAACTTTTATAAAAACGATTTTGCAAACGAACATGTGTTAATTTGCACAGCATGATTTATCATTTTTGCTTAAATATGTTATATACTGTCTGTGATTGGCTGGCAACCAGTCCAGGGTGTACCCCGCTTCCCTCCCAAAGTCAGCTGGGATAGGCTCCAGCATACCCCCCTAGCGGCATAAAAACTGGGTGGATGGCTGTTACATATTGTTAGTACTTTTGTTCTACGTTGTTGCGTTTGTGAAAGTGAGTTCCCCAAAAATGACGGCAGCCATGACGTGCTAGCTCCCGCTGTTCGGTCTTGTTTTCTAGAACCTCTCAGCTAAAGCGGAGTAAACAAACGCTTCTAGAGGTAGATCGTCGACTTGGTTGTGCATTGTTTCCATCAAAGCAGTTGTCATGCCAAAATGTCGTGTTGCTGCTGGATGTTGACAGTATCGGGGTGGTTTTTGTTTCCTAAAAGGGTCCGGACATAATTTATCAACTTTGCTTAAATATGTTATGTATTGATATTTTATATTGTTAATTATGTTCTACGTTGTTAAATTTTTCTAAGCAAAAAAAATTGTCTTGTTCCTAAAGCAGAATAAACAAACACTTACAGATTTCTGACTGGGTTAAGCATATTTTTCATCAAAATAGTGTAATATCAAAATGTTGTGTTGCTGCTGGATGTAAACGGTATCCGAGTGATACTGTAGGTTGTTTTTTTTTCCTCCAAAAGAGGAAGTTTATACAACAATGGACGAACCAAGTGCAGAGCCCACCTTGAGTTCTGTCCTTTGCAGGGATCATTTCACCGCTGACTTCTTCGAATAAACACCCTGACAAGAAGCATTTGGCTTGAAAGTACGGTATCAACGCATTTTGAAAAAGCATGCGACAAAAAAAGAGTAAGCTTTGTCTTGTTTTCTAAACACTATTCCACGACAAGACGACAAAGCATTATACATGTTATATAAACATCTTCTCACAGTGATTTCTTTACAGTAGGGGGTGGCGGCTGCATCTGCGACGAAATATAACATAAATCAGGCTGTAAAGGCGACTTAAAAAAAAAAGTACAATCACCGTTCTGTCTTGAAAGCGACCAGTCCTCATCTCTGGGTCTTTTTAAGTTCTCTTAAGATCTACGGTAGGAACGTAGATTGACCAGTAAATTGAGAGCTTTGCCTCTCGGCTCAGCTCTCTCTTCACCACGACAGACCGGTGCAGAGTCCGCATCACTGTAGACGTCGCACCAATCCGCCTGTCCATCTCACGTTCCATCCTTCCCTCACTCGTGAACAAGACCCCGAGGTACTTGAGGCAGGACCTCATCCCCGACCCGGAGATGGCACTCCACCCTTTCCCGGGCGAGAACCATGGACTCGGATTTGGAGGTTCTGATTCTCATCCCAGCCGCTTCACACTCAAACTGCAAACTGATCCAGTAAGAGTTGAAGGTCACTGCTCGATGAAGCCAACTGGACCACATCATCTGCAAAAAGCAGAGATCGAATCCTGCTGCCACCAAACTGAAACCCTCTCAACGCCCTGGCTGCGCCTAGAAATTCTCTCCATGAAAATAATTAACAGAATAGGTGAGAAAGCGCAGCCCTGGCGGAGTCCAACCTTCACTGGAAACGGGTCCGACTTATTGCCGGCAATGCGAACCAAACTCTGACACCGGCCTACAGGGAACGAACCGCCTGGATTAGATGGTCCAGGACGTTATATTCCTGGAGCACTCCCCACAGTATTCCCCGAGGAACGCGGTCGAATGCCTTCTCCAAATTCACAAAACACATGTAGACTGGTTGGGCAAATTCCCATGCACCTTCAAGGACCCTGCCGAGAGTATAGAGTTGGTCCACAGTTGTACGACAAGGACGAAAACCACACTGCTTCTCCTTAATTCGACATTCGACTATCCGGCGGATCCTCCTCTCCAGAACTCCTCTCCAGTTAGAACACACCATCTGGTCCCTCTTCTTAAAAAGCGGGACCACCACCCCGTTATGCCAGTACAGGGGCACCGACCCCGATGTCCACGCGATGCTGCAGAGTCAACCAAGACACGCCCACAGCATCCAGGGCCTTAAGAAACTCCGGGCGGATCTCATCCACCCTGGGGCCTTGCCACCAAGAAGCTTTTCGACCTCCCCGGTAACCTCAGCCCCAGAGATAGGAGAACCCGCCTCAGAGTCCCCAGGCACTGCTTCCATGTTGGAAGACGTGTCAGTGGGATTGAGGAGGTCTTCTAAGTATTCCCTCCACCGGTCCACAACATCTCAAGTCGAGGTCAGCAGCACACCGTCCCCACCATATGCGGTGTTGACTGTGCACTGCTTCCCCCTCCTGAGATGGCGGTTGGTGGTCCAGAATCTCTTTGAAGCCATCCGGAAGTTGTTTTCCATGGCCTCTCTGAAATCCTCGCATGAATTTCTCCACCTCACGCACCAGCTCAGGCTCCTTTCCGCCAGAGAGGTGACATTTCACGTACCGACAACTAGCTTCTTTAGCCGAGGATCGGACCGGACCGCCAACGCCTCCGCCTCCCCCTCTGCCTCTGCCTCCGGCCGCCACCCATCTCACTTAGCACCCGACCCCTTTAACCCCTCCTACGAGTGGTGAGCTCATGGGAGGGGGGGACCCACGTTACCTTTTTGGGCTGTGCCTGACCGGGCCCCATGGGTGCAGGCCCAGCTACTGGATGCTCGCCATCGTGCCCCACCTCCAGGCCTGGCTGCAGAGGGAGACCCCGGTGACCCGCGTCTGGGTGAAGGAAAACGAAGTCCAATTGTATTAATCATCATTAGGGTCTTTTGAGCCACTCTCTGTCTGGTCCCTCCCCTAGGTCCTGTTTGTCATGGGTGACCCTACCAGGGGCATGACAGCCCCCGACAACTTAGCTCCTAGGATCATTGGGACACGCAAACTCCTCCACCACGATAAGGTGGTAGCTCAGGGAGGAGGCCATCCATTTTCTATGCCGCTTAATCCCAACTAGGGTCATGGGGGTATGCTAGAGCCTATCCCAGCTGACAGTCAATCACAGGGCACATACAGACAAACTATTGTGAAACGCAAAACAATTTTTTTTATGTAACAAGCAAGATGGAGCGGCCCATGAGTACCTTTTTAGATGAAGGGGAAGCCCTGAACAGACCCTGCTGCTCGTTGAGAAGAGCGATGCGTACTTTTATGTTACATTTTGAAATGTTTTGATCCTGACAACCTTTCTAACACGCAAAGGGAAAAAGTGCGTTAAACGATGTGCTCTTCCTGTCTCAGGTGTGCGCATGGGAAGCCTGGGTTTGTTCCTGCAGTGTGCTACCTCAACCTTCTTCTCCATGGTCATGAGCCGTCTGATCGGCCACTTTGGGTCGCGCCGCGTGTACCTGAGCAGCATGGTGAGCTTCACGCTGTCCATGCTGGTCATCTGCCTTTCTAAAAGCGTGGTCCTGGTCACGGTCATGGCCGCCCTCACCGGCTACGCCTACGCCACCCTGCAGACCCTGCCCTACACCCTCACCTGCCATTACCACAAGGAGAAGACGGTAAGCCCCCTCGTTGCGATGAAAGTTCCCGGCAGGTTAAAGCTGGTCTTGTCCCGTTGCAGATCTACATGCCAAAAAGGAAAACCAAAAACGCACATAAAAATGGCGTTCTGACCAAGCGGGCCGCGGAAGAGGGACTAGCGGCCGGGGACGCCTTCTTCAGCCAGGACGGCTACTACTCTGCCTCCCTCAACCACAACGGCGAGCAGGACGAGCCGCCGGAGTCTGGATATGAGAACCGTGGTGTGGGCTTGGACTTTTCCATTTTAGACAGCACCTTCCTCCTCTCTCAGGTCATCCCCACCCTTTTCATGGGCACCATTGTTCAGCTGGCGCAGTCCGTCACCGCCTACGTGGCCTGCTCCGCCATCTTGGGTGTCCTCGGCATCTATCTGGCCACTCGTGTTGTCTTCGACCAAAAGGACCTCAACGGCTGATGGGGGAGACTGTGGAATAATCCATTATAGGTTGGGGGGGGGGGGGGGGGGGGTTCAACAGTGCACTAAAGGATACCTTCGCATCCCAGGAGGCCTTGCTTCTATTTGTATGCATTTGTTTTTTTGCACCTTATGAAAGTGTGCCAACATATAGAAAGGAGTGAATTTGTCATCCGCAAAGTGCAGCTTACTTTCTTTTGTACGCGACTTTGACCTTTTTGGGGGTCTCTGAGTAAGGGAACGCCGCCGCGCTGGTGTAAACCTCCGACCACTTAGCTCAGCTAAACCTCCAGATGCCTTCTTCTTTGGGCTCGTGGGATTCGGGCAAAAAAAAAATCATTTTTTTCTACTCGTATTCTTGGAAGTTCTGCTGCGTTGCCGAGCGGCCGTTACCGTAGTCTCTTTTGTCTTTCTAGCTCAGGTTGACGGATCGGACGCGTCGTCGTCGGGAGGTCCGATCCGAGTGTCAAAACACCCCCGGATGCAATATGGACCCTCGCTGCACCTTCGTAGCGCTCGATTGACAATCTCGGACCCCCTGAGCTCCGCATTCCCAAAACCGGTGGAAGGGGTCGGTGTGACGGGACTACGATCGTGCGGAGCGATTTTTTTTTTTTATAGCTATGCGGTCTGAAAAACAACCCAAAATGTCAGTTGCACAATCTGTACCAGATAAAAAAATGAAGTGCCTGTAGATTTTTGTACGTACATATTTATTTATGCTAGAGGTTTTAGAAAAAAATACAACTGTAGCTTCGGGTTGAGGGCTGTTTGTGTGAAGAATCTAAATTATTTGTGTGGATGTGACGCCGTGGAAAGACTCCTAACTTATTTGAAGAAATTATTACCACTATTATATTTTTCTGCTCTTCAGCAATAGAACCATTTAGGCCCGTCTGCAACCAAATGTCCTGTTGGATTGTTTTGTTTTTTTGAAGCCAGTGCCAATTCGGGCCAGACATATTTTTCTAATCTTCTTGTACCACAATATTGCATGATGGAATATTGTTTATTTTGCATCCTCCAGATCAGTTTTATAAGCAATAAAATATCAAATGGATGATGTTTGTTTATTTTGTTATTTTATTATATAACATATATATTTTATTTTGGGTTTTTTTTTCCTATCACAGTACTTTACTTTTTGACAGGTCAACCTCATATTTTCAACCTCAACTTTTGAAATTGAGAAAATAATTACAATCATGGAAATTTGAATAATCTGTTAATTAAATAACCATTTGTGGCCAAAGGCTGTTTTTTGTTGTTGTTGTTTTTTATTGGTCTGTGGAACATCCTAAACATCCATCCATCCATTTTCTTCCGCTTATCCAGGTCCGGGTCGCGGGGGCAGCAGCTTCAGTAGGGAAGTCCAGACTTCACGGTCCCCGGCGACCTCTTCCAGCTCCATCGGGAGGACACCAAGGCGTTCCCAGGCCAGCTGTGAGACATAGTCCCTCCAGCGTGTCCTAGGTCTTCCCGGGGGCCTTCTCCCGACTGGGCATGCCCGAAACACCTCACCAGGGAGGCGCCCGGGAGGCATCCGGACTAGATGCCCGAGCCACCTCAACTGGCTCCTCTCGATGTGAAGGAGCAGCGGCTCTACTCTGAGCTCCTCCCGGATGGCCGAGCTCCTCACCCTATCTCTTAGGGTGAGTCCAGCCACCCTACGAAGGAAACTCATTTCCGCCGCTTGTATCCGCGATCTCATTCTTTCGGTCATGACCCATAACTCATGACCATAGGTGAGGGTGGGAACGTAGATCGATCGGTAAACAGAGAGCTTTGCCTTCCGGCTCAGCTCTCTCTTCACCACGACGGTCCGGTACAGCGACCGCATTACTGCAGATGCTGCACCGATCCGTCTGTCGATCTCACGCTCCAACCTTCCCTCACTCGTGAACAAGAACCCGAGATACTTGAACTCCTCCACCTGAGGCAAGACCTCACTCCCAACCCGGAGGGTACAGTCCACCCGTTTCCGACTGAGAACCATGGCCTCGGATTTGGAGGTGCTGAGTCTCATCCCAGAAGCTTCACACTCAGCTGCAAACCGCTCCAGTAAACGCTGAAGGTCACAGCCTGATGAGGCCATAAGGACCACATCGTCTGCAAATAGCAGAGACGAGATCCTAAGGTCACCAAGCTGGACTCCCTCAACACCTTGACTGCGCCTAGAAATTCTGTCCATGAAGATTATGAACAGAATCGGTGACAAAGGGCAGCCTTGGCGGAGGCCAACGTTCACCGGAAACAAGCTCGACTTACTGCTGGCAATGCGAACCAGGCTCCTGCTTCGATTGTACAAGGACCGAATGGCACGTAGAAGCGGACCATCAATCCCGTACTCCCGGAGCACCCCCCACAGGACACCACGAGGGACACGGTCGAATGCCTTTTCCAGGTCTACAAAGCACATGTAGACTGGTTGGGCAAACTCCCACATACCCTCGAGTACCCTTGCAAGGGTGTAGAGCTGGTCCAGTGTTCCGCGACCGGGACGAAAACCACATTGCAGCTCCTCTAACCGAGGTTCGACTAACGGTCGTACCCTTCTCTCCAGCACCCTGGAGTAGACTTTCCCAGGAAGGCTGAGGAGTGTGATCCCCCTATAGTTGGAACACACCCTCCGGTCACCCTTTTTAAAAATGGGGACCACCACCCCGGTCTGCCAGTCCAGAGGTACTGTTCCTGACTTCCATGCAATGTTGTAGAGGCGTGTCAACCAACACAGTCCTCCAACATCCAGAGCCTTGAGAAATTCTGAGCGGAACTCGTCTACCCCCGGAGCCTTGCCACTGGGGAGTGATTTGACTACCCCAATTACCTCAGCCACGGTGATAGAACTGTCCACGTACGTATCCTCAGACTCTGCTTCCTCTATGGAAGGCATGTCAGTGGGATTGAGAAGGGCCTCGAAGTATTCCTTCCACCGACCAACTATATCCACAGTCGTGGTCAGCAAGCCCCCGTCCGCACTGTAAACAGTGTGAACTGGGGGCTGCTTCCCCTTTCTGAGGTGTCGGACGGTTTGCCAGAACCTCTTCGAGGCCGACCGAAAGTCGTGCTCCATAGCCTCACCGAACTCCTCCCACACCCGAGTTTTTGCCTCGACCACCGCTGAAGCCGCGTGCCGCTTGGCCTGCCGGTACCTGTCAGCTGCTTCGGGAGTCCCGCAAGCCATCCATGCTCGATAGGACTCCTTTTTCAGCTTGACGGCAGCCCTAACCCCCGGTGTCCACCATCGGGTTCGGGGCTTGCCACCACGACTGGCACCGACCACCTTGCGGCCGCAACCACAACTGGCTGCCTCAGCAATAGAGGCACGGAATACGGCCCATTCGGACTCAATATCCCGGTCCTCCCTCGAAATGCAGGCGAAGCTCTGCCGGAGATGAGAGTTGAAGACTCGACGAACGGGAGATTCTGCCAGACGTTCCCAGCACACCCTCACTACGCGTTTGGGTCTGCCAGGTCTGTCCGGCATCCTTCCCCGCCATCTAATCCAACTCATCACCAGGTGGTGGTCAGTTGACAGCTCAGCCCCTCTCTTCACCCGCGTGTCCAGAACATGCGGACGCAGGTCTGATGATACGACCACAAAGTCGATCATAGACCTGCGACCTAGGGTGTCCTGGTGCCAAGTGCACTTATGGACATCCTTATGTTCGAACATGGTGTTTGTTATGGACAAACTGTAATTCGCACAGAAGTCCAGCAACAACACACCGCACGGGTTCAGGTCAGGGAGGCCGTTCCTCCCAACCACGCCCCTCCAAGTCACACTGTCATTGCCCACATGGGCGTTGAAGTCTCCCAGTAGAACTATGGAGTCACCAGCTGGGGTGCTCTCCAGCACCCCTCTGATAGACTCCAAGAAGGCTGGGTACTCTGAACTGCCGTTCGGCGCATACGCACAAACCACAGTCAGGACCCTTTCCCCAGCCCTAAGGCGTAGGGAAATAACCCTCTCGTTTACTGGGGATGACTCCAGCACAGAGGCACCAAGCCGGGGGGCTAACAATAAGCCCACACCAGCTCGCCGCCTCTCCCCTGCGGCAACTCCAGAGAAGAACAAGGTCCAGCTACTCTCAAGAAATTTGGTTCCAGAGCCCAAACTGTGGGTTGAGGTGAGTCCGACTATATCTAATCGGAATCTCTCCGCCTCTTCCACAAGCTCGGGCTCCTTCCCCACCGGAGAAGTGACATTCCATGTCCCAAGAACCAGATTCGGCCGCCGAAGACCAGGTCGCCCGGACACCCGCCCTCGACCACTGCCCAAATCACACAGCACCGGACCCTTATGCTTGCCCCCGCAGGTGGTGGGTCTGCGGGGGGGAGTTCCCGTGTGGCAGGTCCCACGGGTGAAGACCTGGCCACCAGGAGCTCGCCTGCAGCCCCTCCCCCAGGCCTGGCTCCAGGGTGAGGCCCCGGTATCCCACGTCCGGGCGAGGTGCGGTCACTCCTCTTGATTTTTTTTCATAGGGGTCTTCTGAATCACTCTTAGTCTGGCTCGTCACCTAGAACCTGTTTGCCTTGGGAGACCCTACCAGGGGCATAAAGCCCCCGACAACATAGCTCCTAGGATCACTCGGGCCTGAAAAACAGGCATATCCTAAACATAATAATACAAATAAAAAAATGTAAGTAATTTTACAAGAACAAAGTCAAAAACAATCAAGTTGTAATGAGAATAACATAACAAAATAATTTTAGTAGCATGACAGTTGAAATGTTAAACGACGATTTTGAGAAGTACTATTTTTGGAAAATGAGGTTGGCAGAAAAGTTACAATATGGGAATAAAGCCAAAATATTCAGAAGAAGAAAGTTGAAAAAGGAGGGAAATTTAGCAAAAAAAAAAGCTGTAATCTGACAAAATAAAGTAAAAAAAAAAACCCAACAAAAAACGTACGGTTAGGAGGAAAACTGTATCATAATATGAGAAACGTAGCTCGGTGGAGGTACATTACCTCCTAGGAAGTATTGGAAAGTACACATTGACAATGTTTGCTTAAAAGCTGAGATGTTGGAATAAAAACAAATATATGTATCTATACTTCCTAGCACGTGGGCCCTTGCATCCCTTCATTTTTCACTGTGCTGGAAAAGGTTTGGCCGTCCTCGGTGTCAGCGGACCTCCAAAGGACTGGCTTGGGGATAGCGCCCCCCCTCGGAGGTCCTGCGACGTGGCGCCGGTGCGGCCTCCCCGCCGCACATGGCGGCGCAGCTGCTGACATTATCCGTTACATGGAAAAGACGCCAGGCTTCGGTGTCACCGGGAATGGCATGCGGGTTATGCGTGCGCCCGCCCGCCATTCCCGGTCAGGCCTGCCGCCTTGCTCGGACATGCAGGACCGCATGCCCGTTGGGAATAAGGCTGCAGTGGACGGCTGAGAATGGGCTTCAGGTGTAGGTGATCCCGGAGGATCCAGGGATGTGTTTTTGGGGGAAGTTGCACGGGGAGGGGAAGAATTGCCCCTGCAGGTTCTGCCATTGCTCACCAGTGACAAGCGGGCCTGTTTTTACACCTTCCTTCTAAATAAGGAAGCAGCCTGACGGACATATGACCACCCAGCCAATTTGGGAGCGCAGCCCGAACCCCCCCACGCCCCCACCTCTTCCCAGGCCCGACGGGACAGCGAAGCCTCCGCGCAGACTTAGCGCTTCCCTGCCGCCGTCGGGGAGGATGCGGGGCCCGGCCTGAGAGTCTTCCCTCCTCGGGGCTTCGGCGGCACGGCCGGAGGATTTCTTCCAGGTCTTCTCGGAGAGAGAGCAAGTGCGTGTGCGAGGGGGGAGAGAGAGAGGCGCGGAGGAGCTGCAAAACATGGTAATCACCCGCAGCAGCACCATCACCTCCAGCGTCTCCTCTCCTCCTCCTCCGCACCGGGGCTTGCGTTTCATGCCCCGCACGGGCCTCGTCTGCGCTCCAGAAATAACCCCGGGCCGGCATGCCGACGGCAGAGGAACAAGAAGAGCGCTATTTTTAGCCTCATTAATTTGCACCACGTGGTCTGAAGGTAAACCGGATGGCCGGAGCGCACAGGCTCCTCGTCAGTATGTCCTGCGAGGCCGGCGGCACGCCGCACCGGACGCTGCCCGCGGCGCTCCTCCTGGGCCTGCTGCTGGGCTTGGTCTCGGCGCACCCGCTGCCGAGCGGCCGGACGAACGCCACCTTGCTGGAGAGGCGCTGGGAGACGCTCTTCTCCCGCTCCGTGCTCGGGATCTCCGGGGAGAAGCCGGAGCTCAACTGGGAGAGTGACTACCTGCTGGGCATCAAGAGGGTGCGGAGGCTCTACTGCAACGTGGGCATCGGCTTCCACCTCCAGATCCTCCCGGATGGAAGGATCAACGGCGTGCACCATGAGAACCAGTACAGTGAGTCCTTCCCTGTTCGTGCGTTCGCGCTGCCATCATTACAACAATCAGCGCACCCCCCCCCATTCACCCACGACCCCCTCCCTCCCCGGGCGCGACACGAATGTACGGCCGCTTTTAGACCCAACTTATTTTTACGCAGGCCCCCGCGAATGGCGCCGCGCGCGCGCGCGCGCGGGATGCGGAACAAAAGAGTCCGCGCGCTGCGCAGCAAAACGTGCGCGGTCACGCCCACGCAGGCGCGGCGCGCGTGCCGAACAGAAGGATTGACTGACATTCGTGTGCTTCCCAGGTCTGATCGAGATCTCCACGGTGGAGAGAGGAGTGGTGAGCCTGCACGGAGTCAGGAGCGGCTTGTATGTCGCCATGAACAGACGAGGGAGGTTGTATGGGACGGTAGGTACGGGGGGGGTGGGGGGGGGGTGAAGGCATCAGCCTGACCATATAAGTCACAATATTCCAAAAATATTATAATATATAGAATATCTGCTAGGAACCAACAGAATCCAAATAACAAATAGAAACTGTATGACGATTATATCAGATATCCGAGCATGCTGGAGCCTATCCCAGCTGTCACTTTTTCCACCTCCTGCAGTTTTACTCTTCTTTCCCAGCACGGGACTTTAATGGATTTAAAAAAGCCTCCAATCGGGTTCAAAATGACGTCACGTTATACCAGTGGTATTCAAACTGGGGGCGCACCCTCTGCGGGGGGAGTGGGGGGGGGCACAGGGCTGCCACAAACATTTTTTATTGTTTCCGTTTTTGTCGGGCACGGGGCTGAAATTCCTTTTATCTCCAAAAAGGGGGTCACTGCAAAAAAGGTTTGGGAACAACGACGCTATAATAGGTGACACACAAAATCCATATTTTGCTGATGCCGCCGGTACCGCCGGTATATGCCCCGTTTTCCCTCATTTGCCATTATCTTCTGGAAAATTTGCCTTGCCCTCATTTTTTTCTGATTTTCTGGAATGTTTTTCTTATTTTTCCTTTTTATTTCCTACATAGTTTGCCCTATTTTCCTGAAAATTGTACTTCATTTTCCCTAATTGTCTGGTAAATGTACCTTCTCTTCTAGAAAATCTACCACATTTTCCCCTACTTTTCTGAAGAATGTTCATTCATTTCCCTCATTTCTTGGAATTTTTTTGCAAAGTGAACCTTATTTCCCTCATTTTTCTATATTTTCAGGAAAATGTTTGTTCATTTCCTCAATTTCCTGGAATATGTACTTTATTTTCCTGCCCTTCCTGTTATTTTATGAAAAATATAGCTTATTTTCCAGCTTTTAAACAAAATTCTGGAAAACGTACTTTATTTTCATTAATTTTGTGGCGCACTTTGACAAATTTTCCCTTAATTTCTGAAAAATGATCCTATTTTTCCCCAATTTTCTGGAAAATGTTAAAACGCTGCCCTAATTTTGATTATTTTTTACTGTCTCTCCATTTTCAAATGCAAATGTTGAGCTTGATGCCCTGGACTGGTCACCAGGCAATGACAGGACATGAAATGGGCTACTCAACAATAAAAAGCATATTCCCTGTTTACCAGTACAGCGCACTGGAAACCTCACAGCCAGAAGGTTTGCATGCTCTCATGCGAGGTTTACTGGTGACTTTAAATTGCCCGTAGATGTGAATGCTTGTCTGTCTGTACAGTATGTGTGCTGTGATTGGCTGGTGACCAGTCCGGGGTGTAGCCACATCTCCCAGCGTCAGCTGGGTGATACCTCATGAGCAGGTAGTATTTTAACAGAAGCGTTTCATAGGCGCGATGCAATCGCTGGGTGCTATAATTAAGTTTTATACGTGTCCCGTGAAGCCACGCGCCGTGGCTTGGCCTTTCAGTGGACGTTCTTTGGCTTTCGTCGCTGGTTTTGAAGGAGACGTAAACCCTTCATGGATAAGCCATGTAAGGGTTTTTGTTACAGCGGCGCTTCTAAAATTGGTCTTGAGTTTGCAAACCATAGAACATGGAAATAGTCAGCTCCAGGGTTAAGCTGTCACCTTCCGAAAAGCATTTCTAACTGTGAAGGCAAAGTTTGAAGTGATAATGAAGTAATAATGTGTCCCCAGTTAAAAATCAATCACTAGTATTAGTATATTTTTGTTGACAAACAAGTAACCAGCAGGTGCAGTAGATTCTCCGAAAACAAACAAGACCCAGCATTCATGACATGCACGCTCTTACGGCTGTGCAGTTGGGGAATTAGTTGAAAGGGGTGTGTTCAAAATATCAGTGTGGCATTCAGTCAGTGATCAATTTTGTGAATCAGGTGGCCCCTATTTAAGGATGAAACCAGCACTTGCGTTTCCCTTTGAAAGCCTGAGGAAAACGGGTCGTTCAACGCAATGTTCAGAAGTACAGCGTGCTTTGATTAAAAAGTTTATTGGAGTGGAAAAGACTTATGAAGAGGCGCAAAAAATGTTTGGCTGTTCCGCTAAAAGGATCTCCAATGCCTTAAAATGGGGAGCAAAACCAGAAACACATGGCAGAAAATGGAAGACAACTATCAAAATGGATCAAAGAATAACCACAATGTCAAAGGCTCAGCCAACGATCAGCACCAGGATGATCAAAGACAGTCTGAAATTACCTGTAAGTACTGTGACAGAAAGAAATGGATGGATGGAAGTCCCTCTGTCAAAAAAGGCATGTGCAGAAGAGGTTACAATTGGCAAAGAACCCATCAATCGGCCTAAAGAGAAATGGAGGAACATTTTGTGGACTAATGAGAGTACTTTTTTTTTTGGGTCCAAGGGCCGCAGCCAGTTTGTGAGACGACCCCCAAACCTTGAATTCAAGCCACAGTGCACAGTGAAGACAGTGAAGCATCGTGATATGAGCATGTTTCTCCTACTATGGCGTTGGGCCCATTTATCCCATTGCAGGGATCATGGATCAGCTTGTCAAAATACTTGAAGAGGTCATGTTGCCTTATGCCGACGGGGAAATGCCCCCAGTGGAATAAAAGCTGAAAGGTGCCACAAGTTGGCTGAGTCCATGCCAGTGAAGCAGTTATAAAAAACGAAAAATTAGTTTAGTTATTCACAGGATTGAACGGCAGACGCTGCTATTTTTGTGACCACACCCCTTCCAACTAATTGCCCGATTGCACAGCCTTAAGAGCGTGCATATCATGAATGCTGGTTCTTGTTTCTTTTCTGAGAATCTACTGCACCTACTGGTAACTTGTTCGCCATGTAGCAATAAAAATATACTAATAACAGTCATTCATCTGGTTGGACTGCTATTGTTTTGTACTGCTTTACATTTTTCCTCAAATTGCTGCCATAGTTTTTGTCCGCCGTCTCGCCGCCATTTTCCTGCATTTTGGGGAGTAACAAACTAGTCTGTTTGCCCTGCGGTTGTTCCGCGAGATCGAGCACCTACACAAGGCACCCTAGTGTAGTCGTGCATTTTTTGGGGGGAGCGCGACTGCAAAACAACCCGCCACGGGGCCAAATAAAGCGGCGAGTGCCAGCACTTTGGTAAAGACGGTGAGAAACACGATTGAATTGTGCAGCAGCAATAGCTTCCGTTCTCTTGTCGCTTGTAGTTACTTTGCATTGTTTTCTGGGTGTAAAACTATAACAAGCCCCCATAAATTGTTTGTACTTTTTGGGAGTCTGCAAGGGATTAATTGGGCTGACATTAATTCCTACGGGAAAATTCACCTCGGTTTTTACGTTGTTGTAATCCTTTTGTTGGGATGCCCTCCATGGTGCTTTTTGGTTGATTGCTTGATGGAAGCTGATTTGTACATTTGCAGCCGTGTCAGCAGTAAGCTTGGTGGGATGGGCCCTGCGATGACAAAGACGCGTGTTCCCGGTTGCGGCTGCTGCTTTGCTGTGGCGGACATCTTTGACAGGCAGAATGTACGTGCTCTTGAGTGATGAAGTGTTAGCTCGCCGCTGTGCTGATGATCTGATAAGAGATTCAATTTGGACACACGGGAGTCTCCGAAGGAGGCAGCCTGCTCTGCTGTCGTGTTCCGTGGTGGATTTGTCGTACTTTAAACACACTTGACTAAATAAACTTCCATAAATTGAGGATTTTCCGAGCGTGGCGCGGTGGACTTCCGCTCAGGCGATACACACTGCTGATCAAAATTTTAAAACCAGTTGAAAAATTGCGAGAATTTACATTTTGCATTGAAGTAGAGCTTCAAAACGCTGGAACTGCTGCCCATTTTTGTCAACTTCCCTTCCCATGCATCCCCAAATGTTCTCAATTGGATTTCGATCCAGGGAAACATGCGGGATGGTCTAAAAGAGAGTGAGCTCATTCCTCTGGAAGAAGTCCTTTGCCAGGCGGGCATTGTGAACCGCAGCATTGTCCTGTTAAAAAAGCCAGAGAGTCATGAAGGACGCCCCCTGCTAGATTTCCACATAGCCAGGTGCCGTTTGACGCCCCTGCACAACCTGAAGGAAAAAGCAGCCCAGATCCTGATGGCGCCCCCTCCACTGTGCCACGTGGAAAACATCTCAGGTGGGATCTCCTTGTCATGCCAGTAAGGTCGGAAGGTTCCATTTTTTTCCCCGTCAGAGAATCAAACTTTCCTCCACCTTTCAATGTCCCATGTTTGGTGCTCTCCTGCAAATTCCAAACTGGCAATTCAGTGGCAGAGAAGGAAACGAGGCCTTTAAAGACTTTTTATTTCATACATCCCTTCTCTTGCAGGTGCCGTCTGATGGTAACTGAACTGCGCTCGGCACCAGTAGCAACTTTCATTTTGGGCCAAGGTTCATTGGACAACAAATCGGAATGTAAATTCTTGTAATTTTTCAGCTGTTCATAAAATTGTGATCAGGAATGCATAACCAGGTTATATGCGTTTGAGAAAAGCGGCATCTCACGCAAACCCACGGATGTTTCGGACAGCATTTTTTTTTTCAGGGGTGGCAAAGATTTGTTTTATTACTGCCATGGTTTTGCGGGGAACCGCATGCCGGTTTTTGTGGTGCTACTTTGGATGGTTTTGGCTGTAAATTGTAAAACTGTAAAACTATAAAAAACACATTAATTGGAATTACATGATTTCTTATGGGAAACACTGATTCGGTTATTGTACGTTTTGGTTAGAGTCCAACCTTCTGCAATAGTTAATGACGCTAACCAAGGTTCCACTGTATTGCAAGAGGCTGCAGTATATATTGCAATATGAATTTTGAATGTTGACTGAGGTATAGACATATGAATGTCCCATATCCCTAATGAAGTACCATCTTGTTATACAGTCATCCCGCTTTTAATGGCGGTTAATTGGTTCCAGACCCAACCATGATAACTGAATTTCCGCAAAGTAGGAATCAATTTTAATAAATTCAATACTTTGGTAGTTAGAGCTTAACAAACCTGTTTTTGACTAAATACCTAATTATCTAAATACCACGATTAGAGCCCTGTAGATATGAAATAACACCCCTATAGTCACCTTTACACTTTAATTATTCTTTGTTTCCATAACATTGCGCAACTTTTACGCGCAGGCTACAGGATCTCTGCAGGGACATAAGAGACAGCCGCCACTTTAAGCACAGCAAGCTACCGCGCTAACTAGTTAGCCTCCAATTTATTTATTTATTCTAAATGTACCGCTTCCACACAGAATGGGAGGGGAACTATGTTTCACAATGTCACTTCGGCCTCTGCATCCACGGCTGACAATGTAGCGCGAGATAAGGTAATGGCTCATCAGTGTAACCAGAGTGCTACATATGACTATTACTCGGTCATAGGTAACCAAAAACGAGCAATCATTTCTTAATTCATTAATTTTTGAAACAGCGCAACAGAGTGAGCGAGCGAGCCATGCTCGAGCCGCGATATAGCGAGGGGAGATTTTATTCGGGTCAATATGGTACTTTTTCGAGCTCCTCTGCTCACGCTATCTGCCTCTTGTGTCCCCTCCAGACAGTTTTCCACGACGAATGCAAGTTCCGAGAGCGCCTCCTCCCCAACAACTATAACGCCTACGAGTCGCTGGCGTACGGAGGTTCCTTCGTGGCACTCAGCAAGCACGGCCGCGTGAAAAGGGGCAACAAGGCCACCACGGCCATGACTGTGACGCACTTCCTCCCCCGAATATGACCCCGAGCAAAGACTGGCAATAACACTCTTATTTGCACATGTGGATTCTTTCCCAGGTAACCGTATACATACTGTACATCCAAACCCGAAACAGACCGGACTGTCATAGAAAGAATATGTGATAGTATTTATTCAGACTTTATATGTATATTTGGGTAGCTTACTTTGTATTAGAAATGAGGAAAATGCCTTTCTTTGCTGCTTTTTCTTTTGTTGGATCGACACCGATTTGTGACAGGGACAGAGAGAGGCTTCGACGGTCCCCTCAGTTTTTGGGTGCGTGCCGAAGTCCGCGCAGTGCTTGCCCTGTCAGCCCGTGGTAGTTTTTACCTCAAAGCACCAAAATCCTGAGATGGCGAAACTGGAAAAATATGCACGCATGAAACTACTACAGAATACAAACACAAAAGAAACGCCTGTGAACTGATGACGTTTTTGTTGTGCACCATCTTTGTTTTGTCGGAGCTTGTCTCCCTGACGGGGCAACTAGAGCACTTGCAAATATGGCGGCGGTTGTTCTTGCGTCGTCATGAGCGGTGCCTTGAATTTCTAGTGTGCCCCCTAACCCCAAAACTCCCTTCCCCCCGTTTGCATGCGAGAAAAATTGGTGCTCAAGTCAGAAATAGGAATGAAAGACAAGTCATCACTCCCTCGGACACCATCGCTGGGTCTTCAGCCCTATTCCTGGGGGCCGGGGGGGGGCAGACATTTCTCAGTCCCACTCCCCCTCCCTCCCGGGATTAGATAAAGCAAGTTACGTTACTGCGGACGTGATGCGGTGAAGTCTTTTGTTCATATGTCACAATTTAAAGAGAGCACTCGGGGCCCCTAAGGGAGCTTTGACAATCCCACAAATTAGTTTATCAGGCCGGACGGACTGACTGTGTGTGTGTGTGTGTGTGTGTGTGTGTGTGGTCGTGGCATAGTTACAGGTGTGAACAAAAATATTTTTCACTCAGCGTGAAAACGGGAGCTCTTTTGTGGCGGCACTTAAGCGTCTTTACGCAGGAAGTAGCGGTGCGGATGCTGCTGCTAATTGGTCGGTTGACTGTTAATGAGGGTCTGCTTTGAAGGACATCAGGATTCTACACTTCAGGTACCTCAGTCGCTCGCATTTTAGATTGTGTTTACTGTGGATGGAAGGGCTTATGCAGATTGGTCACCGAGGATGTAGCAATTTCAGATACCGTGTGATGCAACTTGTGGTGGGGGCGACGGGGGGGACGGGACAGGGCAGAGGTTGATGCACAGAGCTGGACTTATAAGGGACTGTGCATGCGGCCGCAATTGTTGCTTTAACTTGGCGAGGATGCCAGTAATGCGGGCTAACATAGCTGAGCCAAGTGGGCCCCATCCATCAGAGCCATTTGTGTAACGAGCTTGGAGGCGCTGACGTTTCAGTGTCTGGTTACTGACGTTAAGGTGTTTTCGTCTTTTGACCCTGGTCTTTGATCAAGGCGACAAGGTGCTCTCGTGTTCCCTCGTGTGCAATGAGGCGCGCTTAACCCGATGTATTTTTGTGCGGCCGGAACCAGGTGCAATCGACGTTAACTTTTAGTGCAGTGGAACCCCCCGAAGTTCAACGGTTTGCCCGTCAAACCAATCGTCATTCAAGCTTCATTTTGTCAGTTGCTAAATGCTTGCGTTCGCACAGACAACCAAAACGGCAGCACCTACAGAGGCAGGTACACCCGATGCGCCCTTTGTTCTATTCCTCTTCAGGTTAGTTTTGCTGTAATGGTCCTCTTATTATGTTTAAACTATTTATTAACTGAGCAGGATTCAATTAAGGGATTGAATTCCAGACTACCCCGCGACCCGACCCCGGATAAGCGGAAGAAAATGGATGGATGGATGGAATTCCAGACTACTGAGCACACTGTAATATAAACTGCACCCACTAAATTTAAAGGGGAAAAAAAAGTCCATATATGCACATAACACGCACCTACGTGTTTTATTTTTCAAACATTGCGTGTAACACGACTGGTTCAACAGTAGCCTCATACTAAACCCACTAGTTGTTTTCCTCATTTGATTGAACAGCCTCAGAATTCCTTCGTCACACATTTTGTCGGTCTCTCTCTTTCGTTGTCGCTCTCAGTGTCACTTTCGTCTCAAGACGTTCGAGCTTGTGCTATCCTCTTCATCACCCCGTCAGCATCCGCTGGCAAAAGTTGCCAGACGGTTCGCCTTTAACTTGAAAGCTGCATCATGTGCATTTCTTCGTGTGTTGAGGGTGCGTGCAAGGGTATGAGATTAGAACCATAAATTAGCATAAAATGAAGGGTTCAAAGCATAGCAGTTTATGCACCAGGAATTACAGTACTATTACAGTGTCATTAATTCCTTCCAAAAAGTCCGACGGTAAACAAAATGGACGTTAACCGAGTCCATTTTCCAAGAAATGCAAATCCAATGAATCCGTTCCAAAGCCAAAAATATTAACAATAATAATAACACAAAAAACAAATTTCATCATTTGTAGTTAAAGAGATAAATATTTGTCCTTCATCTAAGACGTGATTCTTGGCGTGACTGGAAACACGGAGTCTTTGGGACATGTCTTCAGTGAAGGCGGAAGGAACCTTAAGTGCTCATTTATCCCTTTTATTCGCCATTTAGAATTGTTTTATGCATGTAACACTGTAAAAACGGGTTTTGTGTTAAAGTATTTGAGATGACATCATAGACGAGGGTGACGTAACGCGGCTGCCGTTCTGTTTAGCTGGAAAATGGGATGCTAACAAGGAGGGTGTTTTGTGGGTAATAGAATGCATTAAGAACACAATTGGACTTATTCAGTGTACGTATTAACAACATGGCGAGGCAAAATGGTAGCGTGAATTTTCCACGTTAACCGAAAAACATGCTCACCTCTACCTGAGGATCCACTGTACGTTTTATGGTGAAAACTAAATCAAAAAAAGAAAAAATAAGGGTGATTCGGAATGGACTGTTGTTGACTTCAACGGTTCCACTGTACTTGTAATTGTCCGACTTAGATCTCAGTAGCAAACAGTTTTACCTCATACGCATGCTGTAATCGGTGGACTCAGCTCCCGCTCGGGTTTAGCGGCGGACGTGAGCGCCTTTAAAGCGAGCGTGGCCGTGCCAGCGAATGCGCGAGTTGCTGGGTTTGTGCCAAAGGGGACAGTAGAGGCCATATCAATTGAGCTTGAGTCAGGAATAACGGGGCATCGTGCAGGCAAGACGTTCATGATGAGGGGGGTTTACAAGAGTTCGTGGAAGGTAAGGTAAGTAGCGGGGAGAATCATATGCTTCCAGGAAGGTTGGCTAGTTAAACATACTGTGATCCAGGAGAGGCTGAGGATGTTAAACTGTGAGTATTATCACCACTGATAAAGCTAAATGTTGGAGGAATCTGTCGCCATTATTGTATTCATTTTGAAATGTCCGTGCAAAACTACTAAAAAATTCAAGGTTGCAGTGCAATGCAGTCATCAGGGGAGGAATTTAAGAGCACTAGTTTCCGGAGGCAATGCTTTTTGTTGTTGTTGAGTGATGGTAGGAGTGTCAAACTGGCAAAAGCGGGAGAATAACATGATATTATTAGCGGGGGTGTTGCATCTAAAGTTGCCTGATATGGTTTTCAGGCAGGCGCTCTCGTGATAGTATTGCAGTATCTGCGGGAAAGTCTTTTGTGGTAAGAAAAATCAACGCCCCCAAGTCTTGAACTCCCTATTATTATATGCACAAGGAATTCTGAATGCTCCCTTTGGAATATGCACCCAATTTTGTCATTTTGCTGATCATCAGCTGCTTTTCAAGATTGACGTTGGTACGCAGGGATGTCATGTGAGTGAATGGATCTGGGATCAGTCGTGTGTGTGTGTGTGTGTGTGTGTGTGTGTCCCTGTGTGCCAGCAGCCTTTATGTTTTCCTCTCAGCTTTCTATTCCTGCACTGAGGGGAGAGTGCTTCCTCCTGAGTCCCCCTCCTCTTTTTGAACATATACCTCACCTTCTGCCTTAGTTCCGATTATTGAAATGATTGTAAATTAGTTTGAAACGACAGACTTCTTCAATCATTTGTTTCTGACAAAAAAATACGATGACTTGTTCGTAAAAAAAAAAAAAACCAAACTATATTACAAATGGGTTTCCTTTTATTTTTGTACGTATGTGCTGTGCACAGCAGTCGACTGTATTCCTGAAATGATAATAAAAGAGATTTTGTAAAAGCTGTTGTGATGCCTTCAAGTTCCATGTTTAAAGTGACGCAGACACAACACAAGACAACAACCATCTGGTCAATTTTCGCACTTCGACTATTAATGCCGGCCGTGCCCAAAGCAATGATTTCCAGGTTCTATAAAATAATAAAATGGCATCTTTTGTGTTCTTTATCATTATTTGACCTTTACTATGCAAAAGTCCACCATTACGTTGTTGCACAATAAATAATAAATAATGCTGGTAATTGTGTGAAATTAACTAATTCTGTGAAAAGTGGTCAGGATTTTTTTATTTTTTTATTTCCATGATCCCCTCTATAGCAAGGTGTACTGGATGGCAGGTATGCCTACAGTCTTTACTCTGAGGCAGATTTGGCCCCATTAAGTTATAGTCACTGATTTTTTATTTATTTTTTCCCCACGGAAAAAAAACTAGGGGACAAAAAGGACATAAAACCTTAAATAATAATGACAAAAATATCAAAGAAGTTGATATGACCATTTATTTAATGTTATTTTTTTTATTACACGTTTATGAGTGGAGCTATTTTGGGATTTACGTCTAAAAAGTGTAAATAATTTTCAGGAGCCTCAAGGGTTTTAAAGGATTATTATTTTTTGGGGAATTTCCACAATCCTTATGTGAGACCTTCTCTTTTCTGTGCATTCTAAAGATATAAAAACAGACACAAAGAGACGGCTGAGTCTGCACATAATGGAATGCAACTATTCCACCTGTAAAGCTTTCTGGAAAAAACTCCCAAAATTGCCAACAACGCTCCATTTACATCATGTGACCTGCATATTAACCGTTTTTTTAATTTATTTTTGTTATTAACATTGTTGCACCAAAGAACTACCTCAACGGTGTAGTGACACCTTGCCACACCACATTGGCTAGATACTAGCCGGCTAGCAACTACAGTCAGAGTACCAAAGTACAGTAAAGTGTTACATCTTATCTCGAATGTCCCTTTTACATGTTTACAGCGTGTACACAAAAACATAATACCTTGCTGGAGCACATGATGTCAGCTATATGGGAAGTTGCGCTACCTCTACACCTACCCCCAGTAGCATTACTCTGTTTAACACAACACTCCCTATTCCTACTATTTTACTATGTCAAAAAGATTTATGTAGAAACACAAGTACACAACTGTACACAATACAATAAATCCCTATGCAAATATTTTTTTACTGTCTGAAAATAGGACTTTTTTACGCCTGCATATCAATCACTATTAGTCGGTAATAATTTACACATACGTGATATGACGTGTATGTCAAATGTGCAGAATACTTGTACCACTGTACACAATTTTTAAATGTTTGTGTGTTTGTGCTTGACTGAAAACCTTCTTGTCACATGTATTCATTTTTTGAAAGTTGACCACAATCCACACAGTTTGGAGTTCGAAACACTTTTTAAGGAGATTATTAAAAATAGAAATCATCCCTTCCGGGGCCAAACCGCCAGCATCATAAAACTTTTATTATCTGTGTGCGTGTATTGTTTATGTAACAGGAAGACAAGTCCCAAAAAATGTTTATCAATATGGTATTATTACGTTTAAACAATGAAACTATCTTTACTGTAATAATAAATCCGGCAAGCATAGCAAAACCATTATAATATTGCAATTAAGAAAAAATACATATTTTTGATTTAATATTTCAACACTAAGCTACTAAAATATTATTTTTCCTCTTACCGTGAGTTTATTGTTGGAAAATTGCCATTTTTTTCTGTTTATTTTCATAAATTTCCAGCTGTTTCACTATTTCTGCTGGGTTTTTTTTCTGTTTCTAATCATTACAATTTTTCTCCTGTAAATTTCCTTCTTTTGACTTTATTTTTGTAACATTTAACCTAATTTTCCAAAACAATGTAACTTGATTCATTGTTGTTTGAATAATCATGTATTTTTTCTTTAATACTTCTACTTTATGCTGCTAAAATAACATTTTTTCAATTATTAATTATTAATAATTACAATTATTTGGTACCATTAAAAAAATGATTTTTACAATGTGAGGGAGCCAAAAAAAAAAAGAGAAAAAACAGCTGCGGGCCGCAAATGGCCCCCGAGCCGCACTTTGGATACCCTTGTCTAAAGGAGTGATTCATGGTTGCCAGATGGGAAAAGAAAAATTCTCATACCGGAAGCTTAAAATGTGCATATTTTGAGGGAAATGCTCATACACATGCAATTTGATCAGCTACAGTAAAACATCACCACACACCGTGAGTTGTACCGCACATCTTATCACGCTGACAGCGCTGGGGGAAAAAAAGCTGCCACTGGCCAAACACCGACCCCATCTGGCTGTAAAGAGGCACGCGAGTCCAAGCACAACATCAGATGCAGTGCAGGATGCTTCCTGTTTTCTGTTTGCCATTAAGGGGGTCCAATGATCTAATTCTCCTGTGTCTGGCAATGCTGATCGGCCCCCAAAAGTCAGGGTGCTAGGGGTGCATACTTTGCCAAAACAGCAGCCTTTTGTGTGCATGGGTTCAGGAGGAGGAGAATTTGCTTTCACAAATACACAGTCGTGCAAAATTTTGCATTAAATAACAGAAAAAGGGGCCGCGCGGTGGTTGAGTGGGTAGCACAATGGCCTCGCAGTCAGGAGGCTCGGGGTTCGAATCTCCGTTGGGCATCTCTGTGTGGAGTTTGCATGTTCTCCCCGTGCAAGCGTGGGTTTTCTCCGGGTACTCTGGTTTCCTCCCACATTCCAAAAACATGCATGTTAGCTTCAATGGCCACTTTAAATTGTGAATGTGAGTGTGAATGTTTGTTTGTCTATATGTGCCCTGCGATGGACTGGGGACCGGTCCAGGGTGTACCCCGCCTCCCGCCCAAAGTCAGCGGGGGTAGGTTCCAGCATACCCGCGACCCTAATGAGGATAAGCGGTATAGAAGATGAATGAATGAATAAGAGAAAAAGCAGGGTCTTTTCCAGTTGACACTTTGCAAATGTCTGCCAAGGCAAATACTGTATGTCAAGGGCGGTTACAGCATTCCTTGTTATCCTGCCAGTTAAAGCCTGCAGGAATTCCACAAAGGCCAGCAAACAAGCAGACTTTGTGTTATTTGGATAAATGAGTTAGCGGTTCATCGACCTCCTGTTTAAATAGGACCGCTGGACTTTCTCCTCCTCCAGTCCTGCGGAGAACTGCTCACAGGCCAACCAAGCGCGTTTCTTCTGAGTGCCACATTCTGACCAACCGACCATGCGAGTGGCTTTCTTCCCCTTCCTCCTGATTGCCTTACATGTGTCTGTTCCAGTGGATTGTAGATCGAGGTTCAAGGGCCTGGAGGAGCTTCATGAGAACAGCGTGAGATCTGGGATGCATGCAGATGCGCCGGTGCGGACACGTTACTACAGAGCTGGATCCACCAAGAAGCGTTTTTTTGGGGCCTTTCGGGGTGAGTTTGCAGCACACCATGTCCTTGGTTTGCCTAATGGGGTGTCCAAACTTTCACCACAGAGAGCCTTAGTTCTAGCTCAGCTCTAAGCAGAGCTTCAAAATGCAAAAAACAAAGTGATGCAGGCTGTTTTAGTTTTGGGATGTAACCCCCAAAGCATTCTTGTTACGCTTTCCAGATGCATTACTTGCGATCAAACTACCAACTGTCTCCCAACTGAAATTCCACGTTTTGCTTCCTTGCAGTTCTTTTGCCTGCAAGGACAAACAAGAGCGACTCTGTGTCCGTACTTGACTTGGGAGGAAAACGTTTTGTGTGTATGGAGCTGTACCACTCAGTGAGTAACTTTAGTGCACACTTTTCACACCTTCTGTTAGAGCCGTCCCCCCCCCGTGCCGCTATTCTGTGTGAAAAGCATCGCGAGGCTGATAAAGCCTACCTGCGTCCGGATGTCGCATCAGAGCTATAAGTGAATCTGGAGGATTAAGTGTACTCCCCAACAATGAGAATGTATACTATTGTATATATCTCACAAGAAGCGGCTGCTGATGGTGCATCGGTAATTAATTCTGTGTAAAAGGCACCAATGTCTTATGTATTGTTATTACTGTCTTTAAAAAACACACATTGTGTGAGCCTTTCTGTACAATGTTGTTCTTTTCTGACCAAACAGAGGCAAAAAGACAGGGAGGATTGTCTCTTCCACCGCACTGACTTCACCAGTGGTGTGTTTTACTCTCCTCCAAGTGGAAGTCGGCTCCCACTCTCCCCCCTGGAGTCATCTCACCCATCCTCCGTCTTTTTAAAGCGCTTCTTCGCCCCCTTGGTGACGAGGCAGAGGAGGAGCGAAGAGGTGAACCCGTCTGATCCGTTACGATCCGAGTCGGATCCCGCCCATTCCGTCCTGGATCACATAGAGTCCGATCATGTGCAGCCTGAACAGGACCAGGCTGGAGCTGTGTCAAAGGAGACCATCTCCTCGTGTGATGACCCCTTAAAGGTCTTACATGCTAACGGGCCCGTGAGTCCAGTCAAGACCATTATAGCCGATCAAGCTGAGCAAGACTGACATGATGAATACGGACTCATAGCATACAGTATGACCTCCAAGGTTGAACATAATTCCAGCCTTTGATTTGTTGGTATGGTTTGGATGAGGAAATAATGGGAATTGCATGAATCTGTTCCAGGGTCAAACTGTCCCCGTCATAAAATTAATACCTTAACGATAAGATTTTTACAGTGTGAGGCAGAAGTTGACAACTTCAGTGTGCCAAAAGTGAAGAAAAACTTGCAAAAATGTTCAGTAAACTCAAAAACAAGAGTCCGGTAAGAACACAAAAAAGCAAAGTATGTCCCAGAATTTTTGGGGGCGGGGAGTGGGAGAGTTACTTCGGAGAGGGCTTGTTCACACGTCCACACGGATTAATAAATAGCTCCATCCAGACGGGTAAAAGTCTACAACAGGAGCGTTCACTTGGCATCCACGTCTGTATTATGTCTTGCGAGGGTTTGGCCGCCATGATGGTGAGAAGAACCCAGAAACTTTGCATTGTAAACATGTCCTCGGCACAAGGCTCAGGCGTTAATTGACGGTCCAAAAAAACAGCCTTTTCTTTTTCAAGTTCCCCAAGAACAAAGACACGTATGTGCCATAGATTTATAACACTGGTTGTTGTAGATAACTTCCAATTCCCAGGGCGAAAGCCAACAATCGGAAAATCATGGATTGTATCGCACTGGATAACCAGCCCTTTTCTAGTGTTTAAGATTCCGGATTCACCAAGCTTGTGGAGTTCCTTGAGCCACGCTTTGCCATTCCCAATCGCATGTATTTATAAAGATATTTGTTCACCCAAGTTGTATAATGTTGTTTACAGCCACATCCAGAAGCTAATTGCTGATGTTGTATCCATTAAGTTCACAACAGATATCTGGTCTTAAAGCTTTAGCCGGGTTAGCATGTTGAGCTTGATTTCTCAAGGGCTAGATAACGACTGGCAGGAGATATAGGACATCACACATATCGGCATAGGTTGATATCAGAAATTGAGAGTCGTCATATATATGACGACTCTCAATTTCTGATATCGACAAAAAAAGCCAATATCGGACATCCTACTAAATACTTGCAGTAAAATATCTATAAATATCTGTAAGTACTTTAAATTTCATTGATGTTCTTTTGATTTAAAAAAAAATCAACTTACTGGAATGGCAATTACTGGATTAGTGGAATGGTAATAAATGACTCCATGTGTGGTCCTACCCACAATTATATGGATACTGAATTATATATGTATCATAATAATAATGTTGCTCGTTAAGCACATATAAAAAAACATATTGTTTATTTGTTTTCTATTTATTATTATTTAATGAGTTGGTTAAATACAATTATTGTGATTATTATTATTTTCTAAGTTGACTGTTGAGTACATTGTACATGATTGTCTGCCTAGCTCTGCCCACCATCACGGCCCACTTTCTCCTCCGTAGCGTACTGTTACATTCATTTGCGGCACTCCTGGTTTACCTCTAGACTCCTTGGTAAAAATGATGTAATACACGAAGCACGCCTACGTGTTGCGCTGTAAGCAGACACGCAGACGGAACCACGTGAAACATGCAATGGGGTGGGTCGCGTTTGTCGAAATATTCAGATATTGCGTTGGCTTGTCGTCAAAGCTCATGTCAGGTCACGTACCGGCGATGTGTTGCTGACATTACCGTTTTTGTTTTGACCGTCTACACGGAAACAACAAGCCAGATTTTCCCAATACGGAAGTTGTTTTCGAAAAATACCGTTTTCTGGCACCCGGGGCGTCATCTCCGTATGAACGGGAGGCTTTTTGACCTGAAAACGTTTCCGTGTGGATAAAACCTAGTCACTGATAATAGTACAACGTAAAACAATAACACGCTTAAATGACAAACTCATGCATCTCACTTTTAAACTAGTCGTACAAGTGTAAAAAGAAGCCAACCGCTGTAAAATACATTCTTTAGGGTCATCAACAAGTGATGGTGTATGTAGGAGCTGGTGTGTGCATGTAACTGTGAGTGTATATTCTTTTTTTTCTCAAGTTTTTTTTCGTATTGAGGCTGGTCCTTATTTTGGAGTGCGTGTTGCACAAAAGCTCTGAAGAAAAAACCTTGATGCTGGTTAAAGTCAGCGCTTATGAGAGTGTCTTATGTTTTCGGGGCATTGAATTGATCCCAAATGCACCGTTCAGGTTGTCCTAGAGCACGTTTCGCCTCTCATCCGAGCGGGCTTTGTCAATTGACGCTCAATAACTTGGTAGGACAGGTCTAGTCTAAGGAGTTGGTGCAGGATCCGAAGTATTCGGATATACCTGAAGGAGGATTAGAGATGGCTTCTCAACTTTAACATGGACGACCTCCCACATGCCCCTAGAAGTGGCGCATTCATGCACCGATTTTCACCGAGCACCTCAGGTCAAGATTCAGCTGTCACGCACGCATTCTGGACAGTGAAGACAGATGGTGATAGGGGAGCAAGGGAGGCCAAGTTAAAGTTGAGAAACCACCTCTGAGCGGAGGGGGAGGGCTGCGACACCATCTCTCCCTGACATCCAACGCCGTCCTTTCATTCCTTCCTTAAAGATTCAATCGTTTAGCCTCTAACAAGTAAACACTGCCCAGCCACCTTGGTTTCAGGTGGGTCCGTTGCCATCATTACATCTGAATGTGATATCGCCCCAACGTCGCACCCTCGTTGTATATTAACGACTGCCATTAGACCCCACAAAAGAGCAAAACCGTTCCTGTCTGGACGTGCCTCCTCCTTTCGAGGACAAATACTTTATATCCTGCGCCAATCCCTCAGACTACATAGAGCTGTCCTCTCTAGTCTGACTAGTGTTTGACCACCCTAGTCGTAGAGCATGGACTGTTTAAGCCTGCTGGCCTGAGAGGCAAAACTTCATCTAAGACTTCGCTTCTCACTGTGCTCGCAGGAGGCTAGTACTTTGAAGTTAGTGCAGACCTGCCAACATGTACTCATTTATTGTACTCAACATGCAATTTCACTCCTGAATATGCTTTATAGCTCTCCATGTTGTTGCATTTTCCTGCTTTCAGTTTCAAGCTCAGCCTGTACAGTACAGACAAATAAAATATCAGGTTTGCAATAATATTTCAAATTGGGGACAGGGTGAAAACAAAACAATACGCGAGAACCACTGATCTAAGACAACCTGAACCAATTCAAACAATGAATTAGACGTTGGAGAATATTCACAGCCATGTGTCCTGTGTTCTTATGCTCTGTGTGTTTTATGCTGTTATCATTTCTGTATTGTAGAACTTTAGAGGTTGCGCTGCCATTTCCAGTCGTCATGTATTTCTGCTGGTGGAGTCCGATTCACAACAGGAAGAAGGAAGGCTGTCCTAACCTCTGACGAAATCAGTCTCATTAAGTCTTTGAATGAGCGCGTTTATCTGCAGACAGCGCGTCTGCGATGAGGGCGGCTGGCGTGTGACAACACTTGATGGAATCACAGCACACGTTTGGTCCAGAGAGCGGCTGTCCTTTAACCTCCCCGGTCAGTTAAACTTTAAACCTCGGGCAAGATGTGCCAATGTCTGTTCTGCATTCTAGAAAATGTTGAGGCGAGGGTATTTAAGAGTGATGTCATTCTCGCGGCCATTCGTGCCAGGTGCTGGACACCACCAAGTATTTCTTTATTGAGTCGTGGACTTTCAAGTGTTTTATTATTTATATACTTCATGTGCTGTTTTGTATGTGGGAAAAAACAACATTAAAAAAAATCACTTTTCAAGTATGCACGTGTCTGTGTTTTGAGTTCAAGTGCTTCAATAACTCACGGGCTTTGTTTTACATGCTTATGTTGAACTGCATGGACAAAGGTATTGGGTGCGTATTGAAGTGAGTGACTTTTTCAGCCCGAGCAATGCAGATGGTCCTCGGGTTACAAACGAGTTCTGTTTCTAGACGTATGTAAGTTGAGTTTAGGCGTAACTTATACCTAAAGGAACTCCCAAGTCACTCACACTGTACACATGAAGGACATATAAAATAAAATACTGTTCAAAAAAGATTGAAATCAAGAATCATTTGTATGATAGAATGTACTGCAGGCCTTTCTACCGTCTTAAAATATTCTCCAAAGCTAGTCTGGAAGGATGAGCTCCTCTTCTCTTCCCGCATCTCCTTGTAACAGTGAATGGACCCCATGACCCCGCTAGCATTGAATAATTCATTCAGTCATTTTCTATACCGCTTATCCTCATTATGGTCACGGGTATGCTGGAGCCTTTCGCAGCTGGCTTTGGGCGAGGGGCGGGGTACACCCTGGACTGGTCGCCATCTTTATCCTTAATAATGGTCGTGACAGTCAAAAAGAGCCAAAAGAGCAGCTAGTCTTGATAGGTGTGTCTGTTCTCTCTTCTTACTTTTTGTATTTTCTACTTTTGATCATGTTCATTTCCACTTTATTGGTGATGGCTTTCCTTTTCTTTGACACACTGCTGCTTAAAGACTTAATAAAGTGGAAAAAAAAGTTCCCAAAGAAGTTCTTGTTCCTCAGTGTGGTTGTGCAGACACAAACTGCATTCTTCCAGCCAGCACGAGGCACACACTGCAGCTAAGTAGCTCTCCAGCGAGCCCCGTGTTTACGGATCAAAATTAAGTTTTTATAAACTTATTAAAATGAGGACACGAGAAAGGCCCTGCTGACTCACAATCTCTGTTACGGTTCATCCCAATGGTGTTTGATGGCCGCTTAAGTTCTTCCCGACCAAACTCATTCAACTACCTCAAACAGTAGTGCTCAAAATAATAGTAACGCAATGTGACCAACCAGATTATTAGTATATATTTATTGCTACATGGCAAACACGTTACCAGTAGGTGCAGTAGATTCTCAGAAAACAAACAAGACTCAGCATTCATGATATGCACGCAATTGGGCAATTAGTTGAAAGGGGTGTGTTAAATGAATAGCAGTGTGGCATTCAATCAGTGATCAATTTAGTGAAAAAGAAGGTGTGAATCGGGTGGGCCCTATTTAAGGATGAAACCAGAACATGCATTTCTCTTTGAAAGCCTGAGGAAAATGTGTCATTCAAGACATTGTTCAGAATAACAACTTACCTTTGATGAAAAAGTTGATTGAAGAGGGGAAAACCCATGAAAAAGTGCAAAAATGTTTTGGCTGTTCAGCTAAAATGATGTCCATTTCCTTTAAATGGAGAGCAAAACCAGAGACACGTGGCAGAAAACGGAAGACAACTATCAAAATGGATCGAAAAATAACCTGACCTCAACCCGTGTGGTGTGTTGTTGCTGGACTTCTGTGCGAATCACAGTTTGTCCATGACAAACACCATGTTTGAACATAAGGATGTCCATAAGTGCACTTGGCACCAGGACATCCTAGGTCGCAGGTCTATGATCGACTTTGTGGTCGTATCATCAGACCTGCGTCCGCATGTTCTGGACTAGCGGGTGAAGAGAGGGGCTGAGCTGTCAACTGACCACCACCTGGTGATGAGTTGGATTAGATGGCAGGGAAGGATGCCGGACAGACCTGGTAGACCCAAACGGGTAGTGAGGGTGTGCTGGGAACGTCTGGCAGAGTCTCCCGTTTGTCGAGTCTTCAACTCTCATCTCCGGCAGAGCTTTGCCTGCATCTCGAGGGAGGACCGGGATATTGAGTCCGAATGGGCCGTATTCCGTGCCTCCATTGCTGAGGCTGCCAGCCGTAGTTGCGGCCGTGGGGTGGTCGGTGCCAGTCGCGGTGGCAAGCCCCGAACCCAATGGTGGACACGGGGGGTTAGGGCTGCTGTCAAGCTGAAGAAGGAGTCCTATCAAGCAGGGATGGCTTGCGGGACTCCTGAAGCAGCCGACAGGTACCGGCAGGCCAAGCGGCCAAGTCTTTGGGGGTGGTCGAGGCAAAAACTCGGGTGTGGGAGGAGTTCGGTGAGCCTATGGAGCACGACTTTCGGTCGGCCTTGAAGAGGTTCTGGCAAACCGTCCGACACCTCAGAAAGGGGAAGCAGCCCCCAGTTCACACTGTTTACAGTGCGGACGACTGCTTGCTGACCTTTACTGTGGATATAGTTGGTCGGTGGAAGGAATACTTTGAGGCCCTTCTCAATCCCACTGACATGCCTTCTGTAGAGGAAGCAGAGTCTGAGGATACGTACGTGGACAGTTCTATCACCGTGGCTGAGGTAATTGGGGTAGTTAAAACACTCTCCAATGGCAAGGCTCCGGAGGTAGACGAGTTCCGCCCTGAATTTCTCAAGGCTCTGGATGTTGGGGGACTGTGTTGGTTGACACGTCTCTACAACATTGCATGGAAGTCGGGAACAGTACCTCTGGACTGGCAGAACGGGGTGGTGGTCCCCATTTTTAAAAAGGGTGACCGGAGATTGTGTTCCAACTATAGGGGTTCACACTCCTCTGCCTCTCTGGGAAAGTCTACTCCAGGGTGCTAGAGAGAAAGGTACGACCGTTAGTCGAACCCCGGTTACAGGAGCTGCAATGTGGTTTTCGTCCCGGTCGCGGAACACTGGACCAGCTCTACACCCTTGCAAGGGTACTGGAGGGTATGTGGGAGTTTGCCCAACCGGTCTACATGTGCTTTGTAGACTTGGAAAAGGCATTCGACCGTGTCCCTCGTGGTGTCCTGTGGGGGGGTGCTCCAGGAGTACGCGATTGGTTGCCCGCTACTACGTGCCATTCGGTCCTTGTACAATCGAAGCAGGAGCCTGGTTGCCAGCAGTAAGTCGAGCTTGCAGTAATGCGGTCGCTGTACCGGACTGTCGTGGTGAAGAGAGAGCTGTGCCGAAAGGCAAAGCTCTCTGTTTACCGATCGATCTACGTTCCCACCTTCACCTATGGTCATGAGTTATGGATCATGACCGAAAGAACGAGATCGCAGATACAAGCGACGGAAATGAGTTTCCTCCGTAGGGTGGCTGGACTCACCCTAAGAGATAGGGTCAGGAGCTCAACCATCCGGGAGGAGCTCAGAGTAGAGCCGCTGCTCCTTCACATTGAGAGGAGCCAGTTGAGGTGGCTCGGGCATCTCGTCCGGATGCCTCCCGGGCGCCTCCCTGGTGAGGTGTTTTGGGCATGCCCAGCCGGGAGAAAGCCCCGGTGAAGACCTAGGACACGCTGGAGGGACTATGTCTCACAGCTGGCCTGGGAACGCCTTGGTGTCCTCCCGGTGGAGCTGGAAGAGGTCGCTGGGGACCGGGAAGTCTGGACTTCCCTACTGAAACTGCTGCCCCCGCGACACGGACCCGGATAAGCGTAAGAAAATGGAATGGAATGGAATAACCAGAATGGCAAAGGCTTAGCCAATGATCATCTCCAAGATGATCAAAGACAGTCTGAGTTACCTGTAAGTACTGTGACAGTTAGAAGATGTCAGTGTGAAGTTAATCTATTTACAAGAATCCCCCGCAAAGTCACTCTGTTAAAAAAGGCATGTTCAGAAGAGGTTACAATTCAATTTGCCAACAAACACACGCCTTAAAAGAAATGGAGGAACATTTTGTGGACTGATAAGGGTAAAATTGTTCCTTTTGGTCCAAGGGCCGTTTTGAGTCGAACCCCAAACTCAGAATTCAAGCCACAGTACACAGTGAAGACAGTGCAGCATCATGATATGGGCATGTATCTCCTACTATGGTGTTGGGTCTATTTATCCCATAGCAGGGATCATGGATCAGTTTGCATATGTCAAAATACTGGAAGAGGCCATGTTGTCTTATGCTGAAGAGGACATGCCCTTGGAATGGCTGTTTCAACAGGACAAACGCCTAAAACACACTTATAAAACAGCAAAATCTTGGTTCAAACCAACAAAATGAATGTTATTGAGTGGCCAGCCCAATCCCCGAACCTTAATCCCATGAAGAAATTGTGGGGTGAGGTCAAAAATGGCAGTTGTGTCTGGGGCAGCCTGGAGCTCCCGGGGTGTTGAATATGGCCCCTGCTTTGGGGGGCAGGTGGATTCTGGGCCCAGGGGCAGGTGCCCTGCTTGACTGTAGCTGGCCGGCCCCTTGCGGGTGTTCCGGCGGTTGGCGTCCGTGCCCCCCTGAGGCCCTTGCTCGGCTGCCGCGTGGTGTCCGACCGGGTCTCCCTTGCACCTCTTTGGAGTGGACTAACGATCGCCTCTTGGGGGGGGGCGGGCCGTCTCCTTTGTGGGGTGCTTGCTAGGGGGCCGGTCTCGCCGTCTTCCTAGTTGGACCCTTGCTTTTGGAGGGAATGTGGTTTGGGACGCATGGCTGTGTTCACCACGAACATCTCCTCGTTCTCTGTTTCACTCTGATGCAGTCATTCTGGCACTGCAGAGTAATGTAGATTTATTGTAGATTTGCTGCAGGTGTCATCTGGATGGTCATTGTTCATGAAGTTCTGTTTTTACTCTTTTTTCTTTTACATGTATTATTATTAGTACGTACGTGTGTATGTATGTGTATATATACTGTATATATACACACAGTGTGTATGTATGTACTGCATGGATATGTATATATATCTATTTATTTGTATTTTTTCTTTTTCTCTCTTTTCTTGTATTTTTGCCCATTTTGCTCTGTGACTCTTCTGGTTGTTGCTGATATTGTGGTTATCATGGTTGCTATTGTTTATAACACGGTTGTCCAAGGTGTACCCCACCTCTCGCCCAAAGCCAGTTGGGATAGGCTCCAGCATACCCGCGACCCTAATGAGGATAAGCGCCAAAGAAAATGAATGAATGAATATGTTTGTGTGGTTCTTCCGCACCCTTTCCTATATACCCCCCACCCCACCCTCCAGCCATCCCTTTTTATATCAGGTCTGGCATCAAAATGTGGCTCAACAAAATTCATAATAAACGCAGTCAAATGTAAAAAAAAAATCAAACAAAAACAACATAAAAACAAAAAAACAAAAAAAAAAAACGCAAGGGGTTACAAAAGGCTATGTGTCCACACGAACACGGATCATTTCCAAAAAGCATGAGTACAACCAGTTTTAAAACTAGATCAAGTAATTTTAGTAGAAATTGCTGGTGAATGCTCAACCGAAATGTAGAAATATGTTAAAATCTGTTCTGAGGATCGAACCAGCAACCACCAGGTTGGAAGACTGGAAGAATAAGTGGCATGTTGCAGTTAGGAAAAATATCAACTGATTTTCGCCATTAAGGGGCATCCTTTAATTAATCCATTTGTTTTTGGCAAACTAAAATATGCCGACTGAATGTTGAAATGTAAAAAAAGCTTGCTTGATTACATTTGGATGACAAATCAAACCAGCAACCACAGGTTTGGAAACAACCACCCAACTGCGTGAGCCAGGTCACCCTGTAGAAAATGGAAAATGCATAATGATTTCCTACCAGTAGGGGGCAATAAATAAATATTACTAATAATGGCCGTAAAAATAATAAATATTAATCAACTATTCATCAACTTCATTTTTAATGGAAAAACTGTGCCAGAAAATATGAAAGTCCTGACAGGTGGCCACAGTGTCCTGAGCGAGCTGAACGTTTTGGGGTGTCCAAAGTGCATGCTGAGGCCAACGCACAACAAAAAAAGCAGCTAAAATGGAAAAATAGAGCAAATACACAAAGCTGTCTTTAAACATATGTATATGTGCCTTCTTGAAAATAACAACTACACGCACACGCATCATGGGCATCTACTCAAACCACCACCACAAATAGATTGCTGCCCTGTGGGAAAGTGCTTTCACTTGCAATTCCTCTCAAATTTCAGACTTGCACTTTTGAGCCTTGAGAGAGTTTTATCTGAGGGTACCATAATGGCAATGCGGCCCATGGTCAAACCGGGCTTGACATCTCTGATTTACGAGCAGATCGAATCGAATCGTGATGAATCAATGAAGAAGCTTCCAAGTCTAAATGTAATGGAGTTAGGATTTGTAATGTAATGGATTTAGGAATTCCGATTAAGCTATGTTTTAACATGATCTCCCTTGTTGGCAAACAAGCAGCGTATGTCCGACACTTTGAAGGCCTCTTTCTCCTGGTGCAAGGTGAGCACAAAGCGACTCACGCCTGCGTTTGGACACAGAGAGAACATGTGTGCTCTCGTGCAACCCTGAGGTACGGAGCAATGCAAATCCTCCACGAGATAGCGCATGGTCACATACATGCAGGCCCCGTGGCCGACCACCAGGACGTGGACGTCGTCGGTCTTCCCCTCTCCATGAGGTGTCGCTATTGGCGTCGATGCAGCCACATCATCGTTGCCTCTGTTGGGCCAATGCTCACACCCGATTTGATGGAGCATTTTCAGCCAAAACTCTTGCACGCGCTGCTTCACCTGAACACAGCAAAGGTCGGTTTTAGAAGCACCTCCCCTTTATTTTGTCTGCGTGAAAGCGCAGGGTGCAAGGCCAGCTTGCTCCTGATGCAAGAGCGCGCAACTGCTGAGCAGCAGGCACGTCAAGTCTATCTTTGTCATCATCATGTGCCTGCCCCGTGCTCGGATGGAGCAAAGTTAACGTCCAAGCCGGGAACTAATAGATGAATAGCTGCAACACGTTTCTGAAATAGAACATCCCAAACACACACACGCATGCGGGTCTAACACAAATAGACCAGAGAGGTGACTTTTTAATCAGAGCCACTCTGCAGTCAAAATGATGTACTTTGACCGCAGGCGAAATTCAGGCATGAGGATGCACAGAAGCCCTCGCATACCTTCTTCGCTGTACACCTTTGCGCTTGTCACTGACTGTGCTGGCGTTTCCCGCCGCCTAGTGGACAACTTTACTGCCAGTTGTAATTTCATATGCGTCAGCCGTCATACGAGCGTAGTGTTTGACTTCTTTACAGTTTCCATGTTTGTGATTCACAACGCTTGCATATTGTGGTCATATTATTTTGCCAGAGTACACTGTAGATTTTTTTTAAAGTGTCAAATATTGTAAATACAGTTAGTACATTAGTTAGCGTCATTACCAGTGATCAATTAGAGAAGGTCGAAACCTAACTAAATGGACTTTTCCCATAAGAAATTCAATTAATTTGTTCCGGAAAGCCAAATATGTTAACACAAAACACATTTTTATAGTTTTGCATGAACAACCTAAAAAGAAATGCATTTAAATGATGTATGTAAGGGATCATGGAACATTTAAAGTTGTCATGTCATTTTAATGCATTTAGAATAGTTTTTAAATGTAAAACTATGAAATCGTGCTTTGTGTTGAGCTGTTGAGACTTAGTGCATAACCGTCATAGAACTGCAGAGTCAACGGCTGATGACATCACAGATGGGTGACGGAGCTGAGTTCCATTTATGTGCTAGCAAGCTGCTAACAAGAGGCGTTATGTGATTAAAAAAAACAAAACAAAAAAAACAACTAAAAATTAGGAACACAGTTGGCCTCATGCAGTGTATTATTAACCCAACAAGACGTGCAACATTATTGTATGCTAAACAGAAAATGTACGCAGACGGGGGCAAAATTTCGGCATAAATTTGCAACGTCAAGCAAAAAACGCCAAATGGAGCATATGTTCCACTGTAATATGTTTTTTCACAGACGTTCAAAAATGCTTCTAGAAATAGACACTTTTTTGGGGTGCGTTTTTATGCTACTTTGTATGGGCTGGAGCTGACAACTACACTCTATGCAACCGAAAATGTTGCAAAATGAAAATTTTTACTAAATCGTTTGGGGATAAACAATCTTACTAATAAAAATTATGATTATTTTGATGTTAGTTTGCTATTTGTTATGATCCGGTGCTGACTTATTTATCCATTCATGCAGTTCGAACCGTGTCTGCTGAAGCCTATCACAGCTGACTTTGGGCCAGAGGCGGCGAGCACCCAGTAATAGGCACCAGTTGGTCACTTGACACATACAAACATACATACATTTGGGAGGAAGCCGCAAACGCCACACATAGACGCTCCACCTGCTACTTCCAGCAGTACATAAAATCGCCACCAGGTGTCAGTATTGCTCTGCAAAATTGTCCTGGTTTGTCATTGATTGGAGGGGTTATTTTTATTTAGTTTTATTATAGAGGGGTGAAGTGTCTTCTCACTGTTAGGACTGCATGTGCAGTTTAAAATAATCTTTAATCATTTCATCATCATCCACAATGCCATATTTTTCATTATTAGCAATTTTAACATATTTTAGTCCATCCGTCACCACTGCTTTGAATTTTGCGGCTTCACTCTTATCAAACTCTTCCAATAATTAATAATCACGCTGCTTTATGGTTGAGTATGACCTATTATTAGTAAAAATAAATCCTTATTTTTTTGTAATTGAAGCATTTTTAAGCATAACATGGCTGAATGAAATAAAATATAAATACAAGGCATTCAGAAGATGAATTAAAAAATGTCATGATGGTATGTACACTGGTCTACACTGGTCACCGGGTATCGGTAGTGTTACTCTAATGGTTGGTGAGACACACGAGCACCAACCTTGATCGCCGGAACAAGAGGCTTTTATTGCGAGTTTTAATGATCTCACAATAATCCCCAACACGGGCTACTGTTAAACTCTACTCTGAAACCCCAATATCACTTCCTGTCTGCCCCTCACTCAGCTCCCCCAGCACATGCAACAAGTTTTATTTATGTCTTAAATGGCTTATTTCCCCTGATTACGTCTACAATATTGGTTTATGCAAATAAAAAGATGATTATAGTGGTGTTATTTTGCCAGTAGAGGGCTCTACTGATGTTAAAAACACATACTTAGAAGGTTGTAAACGGATTTTCCATGCTCTAAGTACAAAATTGTTCCGTTTATAAATAAGTAATCCCACTTCATGGAAATTCAGTCATCGCAAATTGCAAGTTTAATATCCTAAGGAGACACTGGGAAATAATTCGGAACCACAGAAATAACGTTACTCGCTCGCGTGTTACTACAGCCACCAACGCTTGTTTTCAGGCTTTGATGAGGTCATCATTGGTGCAATATCTCCGTGGTGCGGGAGCCCATTGGCTTATGCACAGCAGTTTTTAAAATCATTACAGGGACGATATTTACCGATATTACATTTTCATGCCAGTATAATGAAGGCCAATCTAATACCAGCCCATCAGTACTATGGGTCATTCTGAATAATAACTGATTATTAGGATCACAATATTGGTGATATTCATGCTCATTTTGATTGACAATATTGTCAATTTTATTGTATGGTGAACACGAGAAAGAGTGTTTTGTCTAAATGTCGGAATTTTACCTGCTCCTGAGTCTCTCCTTGAGGAGGAGTGAAGTCAAGAAAGAACTGACCAGCCTTCCTGGCCATTTCTCTCACTTCCTGCAAAAGCCGTCCCTCTGCTGTGCCAAAGCTCTAAAGAAAAGGGTGATATATTCATAAATAGAAATAACTTCAGTAAACGTATCAGTGTTTCTCATACATTCATTTATGTATTTGTGGCGGCTCGCCACGACGAAATTTGGAACGCCACACAAGGATTTGCCGCTCTCGCACACATTGAAGGCCTTAAACCCCACTGCCCCACCCCCCCACTGAGGTAGTTTTACTCACTTTCTCCTTAAGCAACGGCTCACACACCGGCTGCAGACTTGAACAACTGCTGTTGGCTTTCATGATGATTTCAGCGGTCTGCAACCAAAGGCCACCCATCAGCTTGTCAGTTTGATATCTGCCGCGTCCCTGGAACCTCTTGACATTGTGGAACCTCTGAAGGGTACCAAAATGTTACCCTTCACACCCTCCCAGCACTCTCTGATTGGGGGTGGTGACCGTTTGACCCTGGAACTGACAAACTACATTGTCATGACTTGCTGTGGGGAAAATCAACACTAAGACAAATTTAAGGTAGACCAGCCTCGTGTAATGCATTACCTTATGTAACTATATACGTATATGGGTGGTCATCAAACAAAACAACAAACTAAGTGCTCAACACAACGTGTAACTTCAACTGGCACTTGCGTGTGCCCGCAGCGCATGCTGGGTAGTCCTGTGGACAATTATAAAGCGTCTCTCCTTGTTTAATTCCTTGACGACCCCCGCAACATGTTTTGCTTTCAAGCAAAAATGGGGAAAATACGGACATGTTGGGAGAGTAGCACAGACGACCCAGCATGCCTTGCGGCGTGAATACATGGGTGTGCTTTTGGCATAGGTGTTGTGCGTAGACATATATTTGTCTGCCCACATGGTGCATTATGTAGGTTAAATTGAGTGTGTTAATGTGCGACTACTTATTATATTATTATACATGTATATTCCTATCACGTTGCCATAAGTAATTCGGAAAACCCCGGTGGGCCGGATTAATTCGTTTGGCTTTAGAGGTTCCACTGTCTCGCCACTCTGTTCTTCCTTTCTGCATGAGCAAATAAAAACTAAACCCCAGACCTGTCGAGCTCGCAGCATGTCACTGACAAACACGTTGGTGAACTTAACATCTTCCAGGTAGCGTCCGGCAGCCTCGGCCTGACGCCGCCCGACGTCAGAGAGCGCGCAGTCTACGGTTTGGCCTGGATGGAAACAGAGTGACATGACAGGTGCAGGAATCTGTTGTACATATATATGTTTGCAGTACCTTGCAGCCGGCCATCTTGATTGAACTGTGTTTCCCCACTGCAGGGAACAAACTGCAGGTTATAAGATGTCATCTAGGTGAAGACCGTGGCTTTCAAATACAATTTAGACTTTTTTGCGTATTGCTTTAATCTTCATAGTTAATACCGATGCAACAAATTGTGCAAAATGATACTCTAGTATCTGACATTTCGTGCCTAGAGTTATGTGTTCAGTTTAGTAGTGGATGACATGCAGTGTATTCTTTTTACATCCACGTGTCATTTCGTCTGACACGTGCCTTCTATTTTCAGAGGCGGTGGTTGCCAATCTTGCTTGATTATTCCGCCCTCTGGCGGTCAAAGTGGAGCACGGCAGCGGCGGCCTTGCTAGTAATGCCTGCCCGCGTAAACACAGGCTTATATCGTGCGTGTGTCGTGTGCGAGTGTGTTTGTACTCCGGTTAGTGTGTTGCTGTAGTATCAGGAGGGCTTAGCCGACCACACGCCATAGTCACACCGCGGTGGGAATTAGCTGTCGAATGCGAGCTTACTGTCGAACCAAAGTCAGCCCAAACGTGAGCGCCTTCATTTCCTGGACAAAGTCGACCGAGCGACAAACCCGACGCATAGACGGTGATGACTTTCTTCGCCTTGCCGGGGAATTTCACTCCCTCGATGGGAAAACACTCACTTTCCCTCCCCGCTACTTCCGGTTTACCTTAAAGCCGCCAGTAGACGCGCAGCCCGAAATTGGCGGGCGCCTGTTTTGCGAGTGTTACGGTAACAGCGGTGTAAGAGTTCTGCCTTCAAAAAGATAGTGCGCTGTATATAATCGTGTAATACGTAAAAATGCGTTTAACCTGATACTTAATACTACATGATACTTGCATTTTGTGTGTCTTTCAATCCCAGAAAATTCATTTAGTCCATTTTTAAACTGAACTTCCACCCTGCCAAAAAAAAATCATAATTCTCATTACATTTACAATAATAACATAATTTATGTTGAATTATTTTCATCAGATTTTTTTATGTACAAAATGTACTAAAATCCACATCAACTAAAATGTAACATTTGTTGTTTGTATGTTATATTGTAACTTCAGCCCCAAAAGATTATTATTATTATTATTATTACATTTACAAACATAATAACTAAATAAATAATACTTTAAAAAAACCTTTCATAGCCCCTAAACAAATACACATATAACAACGTAACGTTATTTTGTTTTGATTTCTTTTCATCACAATTGTTTGTACAATTTGAAAGAAAAATTAAAAACATTTATATTAACACTTTCCGTATTTGAAATATAATAAAATCTTTACGCCAGAAAATTATTGTAGTATAGGATTGCAATACAATAATTAATACAAATGATTGTAGTAATAACAACATGCTTGCATGACATTGTTTTATTTGGATTTTTAACAAATTGTTGGACGTAGAATTGAAATTCCAGGAAATTCAAGGAAATCCATGATGCATTATTATGCACGCAACAATGAAGCTTTACATTAAATATTTCAAACATGAATTGTATCAATATACTACTTATACATGTATATCTTGAATATATCTTTGTTATGGTATATAGTAATTATGTTTTTATTATGGTATATAGTTCACTCTAGTAATTGTTTTTTAAATATCAAATTAAAACCCACTCAGAAAAAACAGTTTCCCGAACCCACCGGTACTTGCAGGCAGAATATTCTGACGTTTGAGGACCTACCGACCATTAGACGCAACAACTTTACCCTGTAAACATAAACGCATTTACCAAAACAATGTTTCATTTCATCACTTTGAAAGCAAGATTTCCCACAGTAAGACGCATGCACAGAAATGACCCAGTATGGTTCCATCCACTACCCCAGGGGGTGGGCCAACCTTTGGACTGTGCAGCAGTGTGCTGGGAGAGGCGCCTGAAGAAGAAGGATGCCACACGCCCGGACAAACTGGTGTGGAAGGCGGGCTCCGTCACTGGCAAGGAGCTGGACAGCCCGACATCTGTGGCACGGCGCGGGACACCGAGGAGGCTCCTTTCCATCATGGACAACCAGCATCGTCAGATGCACAGCAACAGAAGAGCACTCTCAGTGGCCGATTACTATCGCTGTCCTCCTGCACTGACGGACTGAGAATTGAAATTGGGAGCGTGCAGTTACATATACTTAATTTTTTTCCTATTCCATCTTAATTTTCTCCTCTTATCCTTCCCGACTTGCTGTCGTTGTGGTCTTCTGTGACGAGGGGACTAGGAGCTGCTGGTAGCCCACCTTCCCCTTGGAGATGAATCAACCACAGAATCATCACAAACAAAGCGAGCAGTGGGCTGATGTGGTGTCACACCCTTTAAAGCAGAAGTTTATTGAACAGAGGTTGTGCAACAGACATTTGAGGTACATGATATGAGTTCTAGTGGAGGAGGAGGAGGAGGGGTGGGGGG
>QODF01000036.1:2118439-2210991 GCA_024372805.1 Oostethus manadensis | reverse complement strand
CCCCCCCCCCCCCCTCCTCCGCCACGATCCGAAGCGGCGGCGCTCAGAGGGGACTGAGGACACGACGCGTCGGCGAACATTTGTGACATTTCGAGCCAGCACCGTAGAAAGTCAACAGCGACACACATCACTTGTGGTGGTTTGGAAACTCAAAACAAAACAACTCATTGGCCTCTGAGGAACATGTGCAAATATTGGATGTTACGACCACACGGCCGCCGCCCCGTGTGACTCCACTGTGGCTGTGATGCAGATAAATAGAAGAATTCAAGTACAAAAAAAAACATCATGTCTTGACAGTGTAGGTGAAGTGTGTCTTGTGTGTTTGGTTCCGATCCTGGGAAAGGGACACGCTCCTTATATCACATTGGTCTTTTGCTTCAATAGGAATGTTCTTGTTTTTTGGGATTGGAATGTCCGACTTTTGCTTGACATCCGGGGGGGGGGGGGCGATGATTGGGAAACCAGCCCTACCAAGTAAACAAAAACAAAAAATCAAAAAGGAACACCCACCCACCTCCAAATCACCACCAATTCATTTTGACGCAGCTCCTGGGGGAGCAAGTTCTCAAAGTGCTTGCCATTGAAATCGCAAAGGGGGCTGGAATCGACCCCGTGTGGGACTCCAGATGCATTGACGTCATCTTGCGTCATCCCCTCCAAGATCCGGCAGTCTTAGTTCCTTACTCAGCAACCATCAATTATCTACAGAAACAGAACCTCTAACTGGGACGTCTTATCCGTGTACATCAGCAGCGTGCCCCCCGCCATCCCCGCGCTCGTCCGAAAACCGCCTTTCACGTCGTAACCCCACCACGAGTCATCACGAGTGATAGCCTCCGAGGTCGAGGTCATCCGAGACGCGTGACAGACGGAAAGGGGGCTTCCTTCAACCCCCGCAAACCGGGCCTTGCTCGTTAGTCCGTGCGGTCCCCCGACGCGCCGCCGGCGAACGCGGGCGGTGACGTCGCACAGACGCCCCGTCATGCCGACGGACAAAGCCCGCGTGTGGCCTCAGCTCGCTCCATCGCCCTCCGACATCGTAAGTGCCTCGCGCCTTCCAATGTTTACTGCTAATTTACATACAGGGTGCCGTTCACACTCCGCACACACACACACACACACACACACACACACACGCGCACGCAGAGGCACTAACTGGCACACACAAGCCGCCTGACAAAGGCGCTTATTGAGCTCGACTACTCAAAATATGTCAAATAATCATATTACCGCTAATAATAATAATTACTATGACTAATGACACAAAGGGTCCCGTCTCGTCCCCCCGCCCCCGGATCGGGGAGCCACCCACGTTAAGCATGCCGCGTCTGAGGCGTCCTCGCCGCATCTTGCCGAAGACGGCGCGGGCGTGGGTCTGCGTGGGCCGCAGCGGAGAGCGCGAGGAGAAAACTAAGCCCGTACGTCAGGCCCACGAATGCGACAATATAACTTAACACGCAATCCAAGGCAGAATGCAAATATGATCGGTTTCCCTTCTGAGTATCCGAGGCACCGAGGAGCGTCGTCGTGCACCAAATCTGTTGCTTTTAGGAAAAAAAAAAGGAGGAAAAAAAATCGGTATTTCGTGGGCGGGTTTTTTTTTTTTGTTTGTTTGTTGAAGAACAGAAAAATCTACAAAAAAACTAGCAAGCATTGTTCTTTTTCTTTTAAAGGGCTTGTGTTTTTAACATTTTGCTTTTTTGTTCTTTTTTTCTGCTTTTAAGAAAGTTTTTTTTTTTTTCCATCATTCTCTCTTTTTTTTTTTTCGTCGTCTTCTTCTTCTTCTTTGAAAATCCTGCGCAACAACAATGCCCTCCGCTGGTTCACAAGTTGATGTCGCGGACGTCTGTGGGGGTGGAGGACTGGTCCAGCTCGTCCAAGCCTTTACTGCTGGGCCCTCGCTGGGTCTGCTGCTGCTGCTGCTGCTGCTGCTGCCGGCCTTCACGCAGGCTTCTCTCTAACAAACGCTCGATCTGCTCCTGGCACTCTTTGAGAACGTCCTGCAACAACAATTAGAGCGTTAAAAAACCCTGTTTACGACCTTCTAAATCAGATCAGAGCCCTCTAGACACCCTTATAGTCACCTTCACCTTTCTCCTTATCAGATAGATTGAAGACACACGTAAAACTCCTACTAATCTGTGTTGCTGTAAATGTGCTCCCGAGGGGAGCAGAGCGAGTGGCGGACAGGAAGTGACGCTGGGGGTTCAGAGTTGAGTTTCGTAGGTTACGTAGGCCTTTTTATTAGAAATTACCGTGCCTGTCGTCTTTGAATGCATCTTTTGAATGCCTTATAGTCACGTTTGGGTTCATTTAGCCACGTTTAGGCTTGAAAACGAGTATTTTAAAACATACAGTACACAACATTATCTATAATATGCGCATTTTTGACTATGCAAAAGCTGCAAAATTAGACGACAGAGCCACTGATTAGTGGAAAATGTTATTGCAGTAACCTCAACTTCCAGTTTGACACTTCATGTCTGCAGTTCAGATCACTTTACTCATTTTGTGCATTTCTTTTGGGAAAAGTTGCAGAAGACACCAAGATATTGATCCAAATTGACCCACACCGGTCGCAAAATCAGCATAAAAAATGTCTGACAAAAGAGAGGGGTGCTAGAATGGATGCCTTGCAGATTTTGGATCAAAAGTGTGTTTTTTCCCCTCCGAAAATGTTTGAATAATTTATACACATGTGAGAATACCAGTCAAATGTACAGTTAAACCTTCACGCTGTTAGAAATCCCGCAATTTTTCCATGTTTATGTCTTTATGCTGGACTGAAAGTGTTTTTTTTTTTAAATCAAACGATGTGATTTTGCACTTTGTTCCGCGTTCCTTGAATGCAACATAGTTGTGGGAACCAAAGGCTGGGTCGGTTTTAGCTGTGACTGTCCATCCAGCATCAAAACCTGCAGCAACGAGTTCAAATACGATGGAAAGTCGTGACCGGACTTACAACGGGCAAGCCTGCTGGAGACCAGGCTAAAGACTACACCGTGACTCCGGTTCTTGTACTTGAAATCGGTGTCAGGCATATTTAAGGCTTAAACCTGCGAGTGAACAATGGCAATTAAAGAGAGAAAGGGATGGGTTCTGGAGCTGAACCTATGGAATAATTAGCAGTCACGTTTATTGCAAATGTTGATCCAAAATCGTAGAAGAAGGTCAACGTGAAACCACCGGGAGGGTTCGCCGTGTGTACAAACCGCACATTTTTACGGAAGAATCGACTACTCGCAGTTTTTCCAAATTTATTTGCGGTCCCAGAAAACAAAACCGCAACAAAGACCGGCACTCTGCCGTTTTTTGTCGCGTTTTTAGACTTTGTTTTGTTTTCCTTAAAACGCACGTTAACGAGTGACCCCCAACCCCTACCTGTTTAAGAGTGCTTTTGGGATGGGGGTGGGGGGGGGGGTTACCTTCTCCTTTGTAATGTAAAAAATAAAAAAATAAAAAATAAAAATATTACAGTACACTGAATTGAATACATTGACCTAAACTGGGATGGTTTTTAGCACATTTAATACTCAAAATGTATCATATCAAAGTGGACCCTCCACCAGGGGCGGGAGGGGAAGCTCCTTTTTCCGGCCCACATCATACATTTTTTTATATGTCATATGTAAGTCGTATTTACCAAAGACAAAGTTCCTGGGGACCGGTAAAGTCTCCGGATCCGTTCAGAACAACGGAATGAAAAACTGCTCAAGATCGCCGATTCGCTCACCTCACTGTCAATCAGAATGGGATTCCGCCTCAGAAAGATCATCCAATCATCATGCAAAAGCTGAGCATCAGGGCCAGCCCACTGCCCCATAAACCCCCAGAGACGCCGAGAGTGCTCAGAAATCTGAACACTGCTGAGTGCGAAGGGGGCCGCAGCCGATCCCGCTCGCACCGAGGGGCAGACACGGACCCGATGCCGGCGTTACAACAGCCCGCCTGATGACACACACACCTGTGCCGCCGCCTTCCCCACCCCCGCCGTTCCCAAATGCGACGGAAAACACGGGTAGCAGCAAAGCTACGTTAATGACCTCCACCCCCTTGTGGGAAACACCACGGTGGTGCCTTTTTAACGAGAGCCAGCCCTTGCGCCTTTGCACCCGCCCGCCCGCGGGGGGGGGATCCGCGTGAGACCCGGCCGGCTCGCCTTTCACAATCAAAGGCGGCCGCCGCAACGTGAGAGTCCGCCTGGGAGAGCAGCCCTCTCAGCAAGCGCTGAACCCTCATATCCGTCTGTGATGGATGGTCCCCGGTGCGGGGGTAGCAAGTGTGTGTGTGTGTGTGTGTGTGTGGCTGCGAAAGCATCCCGGGATGTTGTATTGACAACACTAATGGAGAACACTGCTCTCTAGTGGTGGTGGGATGCTATGACATCAAGAGTTGCTTGTGATTCTCCTACCGCTGCAAGTACGGCGTTAGAAAAAAACTGTAGCTAATTTAATCCTGATGGGACGCAGTTTGAGGCGCTTGTGATGCCGCCGGGCCGGGAAGGAACGAGACATTACTCACAACAGAGCCGCTCCTCGGGAGCCGCACTCGGCTCACCGACGAAAGGTCACGATGTCAAAGGTCGACCGGCGCTGTATATTAGAGGCTGAAACGCGCAGGAGACGTGTTTGAATTTTATGGCTACTTATGGAGGACAACGTGGTGGCGGCGGGGCAATCCCCACAGATAAATCTCTGCTATTTGCCAACATTCCTCCATTGGATGGATTTACGTTGCAGAGCGGGGGCAGACTAACGTTTGGACTCACCACATTAAAAAAGGGGCTTTAATATGTTAGGTTGCGGGATTTACAATCTTGGAATTTGTTTAACTGGCGCACTTTAATGGAAGCAGTTTAAGTTTTCTCCTTTTTTCATAAATAATCTTTGCACATTTTATTCTTGTACTATTATGGCTTTATTCCCATCATACTTTGACCTTATTACCATGATATAACTATTTTTTTACCCTAATGAGGAGAAGCGGTATAGAAAATGAATGAACGAATGAACTATTTTTTTGGTCATTATTTTTTCTGGGTTTATTGTAGTAAAAATACGACTTTGTTCTCATTATAATATTTCATCCCGCAATTATCCAAAAATTACAAAAAGATAACATATCTTATTTAAAAAAAATCTAATTATTAAATAATAAATACATTAATCTAATTCTGTTGATAAGTGCATAAATGATACATAAGTATTTAATCATTAATTCATGATTAAATAAACAATTATTAGTAGTAAAAATACTTTATTATATTCAAGCCAATATTTAGACTTTATTTTGGTAAAATGACTGATTTCGGCTATTGTTTTTTCCTGTTATTACTGTTATATTATTACTATTAACCATTATAACGAGTATACTTCCTAGTATTTTAACTTTTGATTTTCTTCTTGTAATTAACACTTTAGTACATTTTCCCCAACCCAATTGTCAAAAATTACAAAAACGATATTTGAAAAAATATATTATAAAGATATCTAAATATTAGATTCATATTTAAATTAACTGTTTTATATTAATAACTAAATAATAAATGTTTAATTATTAGTACATTATCATATTATGATTTTAAATATGTTATTTTTGTAACACAACTGTAGATTTTTTCCCCCTCCCCCTAAGTATTTCAACTTTGGTTTTTCTTCTCTGATTTTCTGAAAATCACAAAAAATATATATTATTAAAAACTCAATTTATTAAAACCATAATTACATAGATTTGTATTATTTTGATAAATAAATAATACATATTTATTTTTATTATTGATAAATTATTTTGTTTATTTTTGTGAAATGACCACAGATTTTTACCATAATTGCTGTTATTTTTTTCCTTGTTGAATAAAATTGTATTTTATAATATAAAATGATATTATAGCGAGTCCACGCTAAAGTACTAAACAACAAGTATGTGAACGCCACACCTTGTTTACCCTTCAAGCAGAAATGCGACAAAGATGGCGACGTGTCGGGAGCGGGAGAGTCCCGCAAACGACCCGGCATGCCTTGCGGTGGGACGATATGAGTGCACTCAGTTTAGTCATGTTGCAAAACATATTTAAGAAGGTAGTTAGCACGTAGTCTGCCCACCCGGGTCACCTGACCAGCGTCGATGCTCGGAAGAGACCACTAACACGGGCGCACGCTCGCACACACACACACACACACACACACACACACACATGCCAACATGCGCCCCAATGGTTATAAAATCTCCATTCCTGTGAGAAAACGAAGCAAAGCTCTGAACATGTACAGGAACTGCCTGAGTTGTACCGCAAGAATGCCCGCCTTTGCTTCTAATAAGACACTCGGGTGCGCTTTAAAGCGGCAAGTCCGACAACTTGCCAAGCCTTATAGGCTTTATTTGAGAAAGCCTAATGGCTTCAATGTGTGACTACTGGAAACACTAGCAGTGTTTTCGGAGAAGGTGCTCGCCTAGCCAGGACCAACAGCAGTGAAGATGTCTGGAGACAAAGCGCAAGCCGGACTTGGACACGCGACAGGCGAGCATCCATCATTTAGCAGCAGTCTGTCTTTTTTTTTTGACACGGCGTGCGCGTCATTCCCGGGCGGGATGGGGGGAGTCGTGCAGACAGACCAAACCAAAAGGAAGAGCCGCGTGAAGCCGTGGAATGCGTTTCAAGTGTGCCGCGCGAGGCCGGATGGTCAAACCCGCAAACTTATCCCGAGAATCTCCCAGAAAGAGGCTGACGGCGTCGGTCCGAACAACAGAAAACGCCAGAAGAAATCTGCTGAGCCCAAAATTAGTAGGGGTGGGCTCATCTTCCAAAATAAAAACATGCTGCTACAGCTTGGCTACGCAAAACGATAAGGGGAAAATTGGGAATTTCTACAAGGATATGAAAAAGACGCATATTTTGGTGACTATGGTTAACTTCTTTTTACACTTATAAGAAACGGCATGCAGTCAGGGAAGCCAGCAAAGTCTTCCCTGCTGGCCTCAACAGTACTGACATCCATTTACAACTTCAATTCTAGTATTTGTTCCTTTTTTTATATCAATCAAATACTTCCATTCAGTAGCGCGTCTCTTGGCTGCACTGCTTCCAGTCATGGGATTTTTGTCCAATCAGATTTCAGCTTCTGTGTGTTGCCCTGGCGCTGCAATTGACCGGCGACCAGTCCAGGGTGTACCCCGGCTCTCGCCCCAGGTCAGCTGGGATAGGCTCCAGCATATAGAAAATGGATGGATGGATGGATGGATGGATGGGTGTGTTGCCCTGTTAAACTAGTCTGTCCAGGGCCTTCAGAATCAGCAGTGCTGGCCTGTGTCACAGACACCCTATTAGCACCTTATTTTTCCTCAAGCTAATTAAAAAAATAAAATTACAACCTACCTAATTCTTGTCATAATTTGATGAAAATCAAAACACATTTCAGTCTTTGCTATTTTTTTCCCACATTTTTGCTGTTTTTTTAAAACAAATTCTATATTTTACCATAAATAATCTTTGCAAACTTTATTGTTGTAATATTATGGCTTTATTCTCACATTATTTTAACTTCTTTACCATGATATACCTTTTTTTAAACATTTTCCCCCATAATATTATGGGTTTATTGTAGCAAAACCTACTTTTTCCTCATTAGAATATAATTTAATTTAATATTTTGACTTTGGTTTGGTTTTTCTTCTCATAATTATGACTTTATTCCCATATTATAACTTTTTCCCCAACCCAATTTTCAAAAAATGACAAAAAAAAAAAAAATGAAACGAGCCGATATCTGAAATCACTAAACCACTAAAAAAAGAAGAATGTAAAAAAAAATGCAAAAATGGAGGGAAACTATGTCAACAAACTGCTGTAGGTTCAAATATCCTTCTTCACAAGTGGGCCGGCATCGCACAATATGTCACCGTCACTAAAAGTCTCACACCGACAGCCCAGCTTGGCCATCAGGTGTGTGTATGTGTGCGTGTGTGTGTGCAGATTCTTCCAGCGTGCCCAAGGTGGTGACAGAGCCCTGTCACATTTCCATTGGAAAACCGCAGCTTGTGGATCACGCACATGCCAGCCGGGTGCCGGGAGGGGGCGGCCTCGGCCGTGATGCCATTGGCAGCAACATCAGCAGCTCTGGCGAAACGTTCCCCTCTCAGTTGGCCCGGTTCTTTAGCTCTACCCCCTTGCTGGCCAAACACAAATACATAAGCTTATGTGTACGTCTGGACTCAAACTACCACCCTGGTGACTGCAGTCTAAATTGTCATGGAGGTGACCCCTGGGCGCTGACCTGAACTTTGACACGGATCAACTTTGGCTCTTTTCAATGGTATGGAAAATGATGTCCAAGTAAATACAATTTGCATAAATTGCTATTTCTTGAAGTGGAGTCTCGCTAGCGGTGATCTGATAAGTTCTTGTGTGACTTTACAAACCAAAACATACCCAATATGTTTGCTTTTGGCGAGCTTCTAAGCGGTTGATACTTAAGTCACTCATATATGTTGAATTAGGAAAGGTGCCCTGCGCTTCGCCTCCAGCCTGCGCTGCTGCAAAGCGCGGGCTTGTCTGGGTCCAGGAATGCGGGGAGTTGATCACAGAGCCACGGACTGACTTAATTCCCTCATGTCCTGAACGGTTGCAGTCTAAACACACTGAGGTCCTGTGCCGCCCGGCCTAACTATTTGTTTTTCCTCGGCTGGTGAGCGGAGACTTCACACAGCACACGCCAGAGGGAGCCATGCTTTCTGGCAGCCATGCTTTCCAGAGACTGGATTGTCCCAATGGAGGGCTGCTGGTCCCCGCCTAATCCTCCACCTTAGCCTCCCTTAGGGCCGGGGGTTTGACAATCCAGGGCTTGGGGGCTGCAGTTATCGCCAACTAAACCAAATAGTGGGGTGGCCACTCCCCCTGGGGGGTGGGGTGTCATGGGGGGGCACGAGAGGCTGGGAGTTGGGTGGGACCTGCCAACATGTACACATTTTTTCTACTCAACATGCAATTTGACTCTTGAGCACTTCTGCATGGTTTCAGTTTCGAGTGCAGTCTCGGGGGTGGGGATGGGGGGTGCAGGGGGGTGCATGACAAAAAATAATTGAGAACGACCGAACTAAACCAAGAAATCGTCTTTGGTCGTGTCAGACGTTACATTTACCGATTTGGGCCAGACGTACAAGAAACCCCAAAACACAGAAATAAAAATGAGCACGTCAAGACGGGCCGACACATGACAAACGCCAGGTACTGCAAACGGTCCTGCCGCTGTTTGGACTCGTCTTACCCACCGCAGCAGCATTCCCAGGATTGTTTATACGAGGAGGCCCTACTCAGACGGAAACCTGCCGCTTGCCAACAGTCAGCTTTTTCGACAAACAGGAAACAAATGTTCCATTACTTCAGATTATCGCGCCAGTTAGGGAACCACCGTATATTCACCTGCCAATCTTAAAAAACAAAATATCAGACAGCTCCCAGTATGATGCGAGGCCGTTCCGCACCATTGCGAACCACAATAATAAACATACACGGTACTGGTTATTACTGATGTGAGTCAAAGGGCGTCTAGTAATGTTTTTCGCTCGGGGTTACCACGTGGGACCAACTCTGCCCTCCTCAATTTTGGAGCAAAACTTGCAAAAATAGTGACTGTGGTTATCATGAGATTAGGATCAGCTCCAGAACCCTTGTGAAACATATTTCCAAATGGTCGCAAGGTATGCTGGGTAGTCCAGCGGCAACAACAATATGAGCGGTTTAAGAGTATGTGGGCTTCTTCTTTGCTTCTCTGACCAGCTCCTCGATATTTTTTTGCAATAAAACGGACTTGTGTGTCGTACATTTCACCCGTATGATCACATATTAAGAAATGTACATTATTTGAAAAATGACAAATTTTTGAACAAAAATCCGCAAATGATTGCAAAAGTGCAGCGACGCACTGTACTGATATGATTTGGATCATTATCGTTATTTTAGTGTCGGTCTCAACCTCACTGCAAGTTTTGCATGTCCCAGCACAATGGTGCGTTCAGGTGCCGCCAGAGAAAGTGACTCTTGGTGAAAAAATATCAGGAGTAAGTCTTAAAGATGAATACAATATTTATTTGGGCTTTATCAGCGGTACGTGTTACTTGTTATGCCAACAATTTTTGAAATATCCCTCCCCCCCACACATTTTGTCAGGCCACATTTAAAAAAAACGGATAAAATGAGTGCAGCGAGCATGAACTCACCACTTCTGTGTTTGTGATTTTGGCCAGCAGGTCTGTCAGGCTGTCCCCCCACTGGGACTGGTTCACCGAGTCCAGCTGCAGGCCGCAGATTGCTGCCCCCACGCTTCCTGTGGCAATCATGGATGGAGGGTACATGGCGAATCTGAAATCTGGTGAAGAGGAAGAAAGGCTAATTGAGTCAAGGTGTAAGCGGCCGCCGCTGGAAGTGCCTGTGCAGAGGATGTTGTTTATTTGTCTGACTGCGCGTAAGATTGCTCATAAATCTTCATGAAAATTGCTGGAGAGTTTTAGCATGGAATGAATCATGCAATGTTTGGGCATATTGTTAAAACTTGCAAAACACTCTTGGTCTGGCCAGATCATTGTTTAATCCAAAAATTTAATTAATTCAATACAAACAAGATTTATTATTAAATGTCACGCTAGGTGGTGAAGTTTGTAGTGCTGTGTGTACATGTCATTGACGGTCATTGCGAGCTCAGCGTCTCTGGGGGTCTATGGGGCAGTGCTCTAGGCCCCGACGCTCGGCTTCTACGTGATGACCGAGTGATCTGTCTGAGGCGGAATCCCTTTTTGATTGACACTGAAATGATCCAATCAGCGACCTTGAAGTATAAACCTCCACCCGAGCATTTGCCAGGTTTTTCATTCCGTTGTTCCGAACTGAAGCGGAGACTTTACCGATCCCCAGCGACTTAGTCGTTGTTAGAAACCACTCGGAACGGAGGGTAGAATTTACGTATCAATAAATAAACACGTGCGCTTCCTGTCTTTGACTGGCCAGCAGCGTATATTGACCTGCAGTAACAAAAGGTATGAAAACGCTTCCCCTGCACTTTTTCTGAACGTGACCATCTCTTGACGGTGTCTCGGTACCAAAATACTATCTCTTCAAGAACTTAGGATGTACTTCCTTATCAATCACATCCCCTCCAAACAACCTTATGATTGTTTCGCAACCTTTTCAAGTACACGCCAGTGTGGCGGCCCGCCACCGGTGCATTTGGCCCGCCACAAATACACTTTGGTCATCTACGACCTACCATGCACTTCTAGTTGTAACAGGTATAAAAAGCATAAAACCAGGAGCCTGTTTTGTTACTCCAAACAAGCAATTAAAGTGGATACAGCTGTCTCTTTACTGGAGGATTATGTATTCAGCTGGCCCCATAGAAAAATGCCCGTTTATGCACCCCCACCCCCGGAAAAAAAGGAGTACAGGCATGTGTTTCCCGGAGACAATACTGTATGATTTGGTAATCCAGCAGTCAGTTGATAAGTAATCCTTCTATTGCGCCCAGTCCCCCGAACGCAGCGCTCGCTAATGACCAGCAGCCTGGATAATGAGGGTTCACTTGGCTTGTAAGGGAGCTGAAAAGCGGCCGCCCCTCCCTAACCTGCTCCACCCCCTCTCCCAAACGCCCCCCCCACCCCCGGGGCCGGCCCCCTTTCTTCCATCTCCTGAGTAAATCGTGTGCTCGCTGAAAAAGCCCCATGGCGCTTGGAAAGGGGGGAATAAAGAGGCTCAGTGCCTCTGCCAATGCTCACTGCTGTAGGTCCTTTTTCCACGTGTGGTCACAGGCGTGCGTCTCAAAGACCAATAACCTTGTTAGCTCCCCTCACTGTCATTCATAATGCAAATGAGACAGCTTGTGAACGGGCCAGAAGCCCGAAAAGGCAAGGCAACTGGCATGCAGGCGCGAGAGAGAGAGACGGGGGCGGGGGGCGAGGGGCGGGGGCGCTGTCCCTCCTTTGCGCCGTTCTCGGCGGTACGTCTTGCTCAACTTCTACCTTTCTTTTGGGAAAGCCTGCTGGGTGGCGGCGGGGGGAGGGCGCTGAATGACACACATGCCCCGGTCTTTGTCACGACAACAGGCGGTGGTTGGCGTTGGCGGCCCTCCTATCTTTTAGCATATTAATAGAGTGGCGGGCCCGAAAGAGGGAAGGCAGAGGAGCGCGACTCCATTGTCCGGAGTCGTCACCTCATTTCGCCCAATTGAGCGACACGGCACCCGTTTTTTTTTTTCCCCCCTGATGGCGATTCAGCCAGACAGACTGGACAAAGAGCGTGGCTGGACAGAGGACGGGTCAGGGGGTCAACGGGGGAAGACGAAGATGAAGAAGGAGGGATGACGGACAGAACGGCGGCAAGGCCGAGAGGGGAAAAGACGGTGGGCGTGGTGGCGGTGATGGGGGTGAGGGGGGGGTTGACATCTCCGCCGCACATCACTCTCAAGTCCGTGTCCCAGACCCTTGTGAGGTTTTGGAGGAAGAAAAGAGTCGCCCTCCAGTGACCCTCGCCCCCTGTGCTCCCCCCACAAGTATGCCTCTGTTCCTGGGCCACCTATGGGCCGGGGCGGCGGGAGGGGGCGCGGAGGCAGCCTGCACATTACCATATTGCCATATTCAATTGCAAAGCAAACGGCATGCGGTGGCTCTGAAGGAGATTTTTCTTCCGTCTTTTTTTCCCCACCAGCTGGAATCAAAGAGGTGGGCCCTTTGAGAGCCGCAGAGGCAGCCCCTCACTCGCCTTTTTAACATGCAGAGCCAGGCGCTTTCTCATCTTGCGGGCTCAGTGTTGACAAATAAATGAACTTATTATACACCCCTGTGTTCGCCGCCGGGACTCTCGCCAAAGGGCCGATTTATTAAAGGCTACCTCGAGCCAAGAGGAAAGAGCAGACAAAGACCCTCCGCATTACATCACTGCTGTAACAGCGCAACTTTCTCCGGGGGGGTGGGGGGGCAAAGACATACGTGGATTTACTGCATGTGTGATGTGAGCGCAGACTGACAGGCGAGGGGGGCAAACACCCCCCACGGGCAAGGAATGATATACACACGCCACACACGGGGGGCACAGAGGTAGGTCTGTAGCAGAGCCGGGTGGCAGGCAGTGGGCAGCAAGCTGATTTTTCGCCCTCCAGACAAGACGACAACAAACAAGGAGAGGCGCGTGCAGCCGATGCAGCCTGACACGCCGGGCCGGCGAAGAATGCTCGTATTTTAGGGGCGGCTCATTGATATTCTCGCTGAGGGTAAACTGTGGATGTGGCCGAGCAGGGGCGCCTGCGATGGAAGGCTCTGTGGAAGCGGCGGCTGCCTCGTCTGGCCTACACGCCTCTCAGCCTCGTCAATGGGCCTTTCTCCTCGCCGTCGCCAGAACTCACTGAAACGCCGTCCTCTCTGGCCTCCGGTCCCATCGCCTGCTGCCCTACACGGCACGTGCCTTGCGGGTGGCCGCAACCTATGCAGGCTGAACGTGCAAATTCATTTGGGAGTTGAACCGCGGCCAAATTAACTGGAAGAAAATCCCAGACGCCCCTCCCGTTTTTCCAACCCAATAAATCAGGGTCTTGTGTTCTACAGGTGTAGTGGTTATTGACCATGTTAAGCAAAATCACAAATTAAGGGCGCAACTATGATTATTATGGGATAGGATTAGAGCCCAACTTTAATCCGATTAGCACTAAAGCAAAACAGCCTGGAAGCAACAATAGGGTTTCCAGAAAGCCACTTAAACGATTCATCTTTCAGGATGCACAAAAACAAAAGCAGCCTATCTCAGAGATCCTCCCTTGGGATTATGTAACTGTAATTTTGTACTCATTTGGAACCACTACCAAGCCTGATGAATCGTTTATGGCAGATCCCCACACATTTGCCATTCCGCATTTATGGGCCTGCAAATTTTCAGAATTTTATAGAAATGTGTATATTTATTTATTATTATTATGATTAGGGCTTTCAGATGATTCAACATCCATCCATCCATTTTCTATGCCGCTTATCCTCATTAGGGTCACGGGGATGCTGGAGCCTATCCCAGCAGACTTTGGGCGAGAGGCGGGGTACACCCTGGACTGGTCGCCAGTCAATCGCAGGGCACATATAGACAAACAACCAGTCACACTCACATTCATACCGATGGACAATTTAGAGTCACCAATTAACCTAACATGCATGTTTTTGGAATGTGGGTACCCGGAGAAAACCCACACACGCACGGGGAGAACATGCAAACTCCACACAGAGATGCCCAACGGAGATTTGAACCCAGGTCTTCCAGATCTCCTGACTGTGTGGCCAATGTGCTAACCACTCATCCACCGTGCGGCCTTGATTCAACATTTGAATCAAATTAATCATTTTCCAAATAATTAATCATAATTAATCACCATTCGCTATGTTAGGTTAATTGGCGACTCTAAATCGTCCACTGGTATGAATGTGAGTGTCAATGGTTGTTTGTTTACATGTGCCCCGGGGGTTGACTGGCGACCAGTTCAGGGTGTTCCCCGCCTCCTATTCGAGGTCAGCTGTGATAGGCTCCAGCATATCGTTTTTCATAAAAAAGAAATTCCAACCTCATGCTGCAAGAATGAGCATTTTTGAGCATTTTTCCTCATACTCATATGACGCTATTTTTGTAAAATGTTGATTTTTTCTTCTTTAAGGAAAAATAAATTCACGGAATATTTTGACATTTGTTGTCGTAAAATTACCGATATTTTTCCGTTCCTCAAAAAGTTTTCTTGAAAAGCGCCACGTCAAGCTAGACCCCCTTAAAACAGGAAAGCTGGGTTTCCAAACATGGCTAAGTAGCGACATCCAGCAACAAATTCCTGGTGTGCCTTTGCAGTTAGTCAGCTTGCCACAAGCTTTTCAGTGGGTTGCTGACGGACCAAAGTCAGGACATGCCGCTCAGTGATTCACTCGCTGTGTCACACTGCAAGCTACTTCCTGCTTCATGTGCCGCCAATACGGCCGCACCGGACACGGTCCCGCATGTCGGCCGAGTGAGGGAGGGGGTGGCCAATTTGTTCACGCTGTGACGCATCCGACATGAAGGGGTTATGTTTTTTTTTTTTTTATGATAACAAGCGCCAGTAAAGACGGTTTCATTGACCACATCTGAGATGAATCATCCATTTCGGGACTGATGTGATGACCGTCACCATGCCGACGCCATTCTGGTCCGGTGAGATTGGTATGAAACAGGGCATGAATCACTGAAAAATATTTGCGCTGTTGCGTAGAAATTGCACGGGCACGGGTGAGTTTGCCCACGCTGCGGAGCTCAAAAACAGTCAGGGAAAAACTTGCTGAGACAAATTCCAAAACTTTAAAAACAATTCAATGGATGGAAAACTAAAGAACAGATGCAGGACATTTAAAATATGGTAACAAAAAGCTTAAATGCAAGGCTAGACGGAAAGGATAACATCCATCCCCCCTCCTAGACCTTTTTGTAACAGCGCACCGAATTCATGACCCCACAAGCATTCAATAGCATTCAATAATCTTTATCCCGCCGATAGTGGTGGTTGTGTCTCCTCTCTCTGAGCTTTTTATGATGTTTTCTGATAGTGGCTTTCCTTTTCTTTGGTGCACTGCCGCTTAGGGGACATAACGAAGTGTAAAAAGTTACCTAATAAGCGATTGTTACGCTTCCTCTGTGTGGCTAAGCAGGAACACGCTGTTTTCTTCAGCCCAGCGCGAGACACACACTGCATTCTTGCGTCGTGCGAAGCACATATTCTTCTACCGGCGCATGCTGTAACTGGTTCTTGAGCAAGTCTCGTGCTTACGGAGCAAAATTAGGTTTCGTAACACGGGAGGTCGTAAAGCGAGGACCACCCCTGATGGATAACGCTGCCCAGGGAACTTCATTTCACCAATTAAGAAGTAAGAAACAAGACTTCTCACTAATGGATGTCAGTTCAAAGCAATTTTAAGCCATAAAAACAGCCATAAGGGGGCAGAATCTCGGCAGAGGTCATGTGATTGTAAAAAACCACACTCGACAGGAAGGAGGAAGTGGAAGTTCAGTTTCAGTGTTCTATTCGTAAATCAATTGTTTAAAAATCTGAACTGTCACAAAAGCAAAACTATTCATGTCAAAGAGAAAGTTATGCTTTGAATGTTTTTTAGTTGGGAACTGATATTTTCCTGAAACTTATGTTCTACTGCTGATTACTAAAGAACGGAAAAAGGTGAAGTCAAACTTTTTTTTCCGACGAAAGACGGGAGTCTAACCTATCTTTTGGTAGGTTCCATAAAAGACACTATTTTGTGTGAAGATCGGTCAAAATCGTCTACAAACGTTTGAAAAAATGGCTGGGACTGAATGTTGATTAATACTAGTTAGTATTCTGTATTCTGTTGTAGTTCTCTCTGGGGAACTACCCGGGTAACGATCAAGTTACTTCCCGGTTCAGAGTCGGATCCTAGTCCTGTAACCAAATACCATTCATAAGTTGAAGAGCTTGTTCTCCGCCACTTGAGCCACTTGTTAACTACATCCCAGGACAATGGACTCTCTCTAATGGCCCACATCCAGACGTAGCTTTTGATCAACATGTTTGACCATTATTCCACGCATACCATTGCACTGAAGGCTGTTGCTGTGTTCATTCTTAAAAAAAAAAGTAATAATCCGGTCCAATGTGGCCAGAAGATGGAGCTCAATCACCAGAGCAGACAGTTTGGGGTGCATCTGTCTGCCCCATGCACCCCGTCCATTCTCCCACTTTAGCCCAATTGAATAAGAAAGGATGAGGAAGCTCGGAGTGCTCGGTGTTCGTGTGTAGGAATGGCGGTTCATAATCTCCCTTAATGAGCTTGTTTCTGGGCTATTATCCGGCAGCCTGCCTCAGGGAAAGGCTGGTGTTTCCTATCAAGTGGCCCTGCGGCGCTGACCCTCGCACGGCTCTGCATATGAAATGCACAGGGCTCCGTCTTTTGTCTCCCCTGTCCCGGTCTGGAGCTGAGCCCCTCAAACCATTTGCATAGTCCTGAATGGACCCGCCAGTGTTATTAATTAATACAGAGCCAGCCTACGCCACCTGACAAAAACCCACCGAGTGGCCTGAACGGAACTGTTTCATCAAAAGCGAGGAGCTATTAGGAACGAGAGGCCTTATTCTCCACTTCTCTCGAAAACAGAACGTCGTGGTTTTTATGCTTGTTTTCTTTTTCACTAGACGGGCAGCGGCGGTGGGAGTGGTGGGCGGCGGACGGGTTTTGAAAGGTCCACAGGTGACCCGTTGTCAACCGTCTTGCAAATGTAAATCCTCCTTGGGCTGTCTTGACCTCCTCAGCACCACTTGGAGGATGTTCCCCTGGAAGATTCTCAGCAGATAAGGCGAGATTTACATCTGGGAACGCTGCACAAAACGGGGTCTCCAATTCCCGGAGATCTTCAGATGCACCAAATGGTTGAACCGCCCGTGCTATTCTCTTTCTCTGTCCGGGCCTCACTACTTTGTGTTTGCAGAGCACATTCATAGATAAATGGCCTGTCGCTAATCCAGCGCTATCTGCGCAAAGTCTTTCTCCAAAGACACAATGTCAGGAGCAATCGGCTCGTAAATTCACTTCCACTCCCTCAATGAAGCCATTACGGACAAAGTCTTTCACAACGTTGCTTTGAGAAAAGGTACTATCGCTGACATGCTGTCATTACACAAGAATCTACAGGCACAGAGCGTGAGCGTGGGTGAGTCACACGGAAAGACTTTTCCAACATTAACCTTTAGAAATTTGCAAGATCTCGCGTCTTTTTAAAAGATCAACGACACCAAAAATGGCATTTTAAGACAACGCATGCCCTTCTCTGAATCAGTGTTTCCCAGGCTGGGGCAGGCTGGGGGGGGGTTCATTCCTGTCTGAGGTCTGCACAAAAAGACGCCGTTGGCGGCAGAAGGCGTCAAGGAAGAGTCATCATTAATATCAACTGGGCTGTCGATCGATTAAAATATTTAATCACAATCAATCCCATTGTCCAGAGTTAACTCATAATTAATCTCATTTACTCGCAAGTAAAAATAAGTTCATCTGTAATAAGTACGGATCTATTTCCATTTCCGGGGAACAATTTGACATGCAACTACAATAACGACATCAAGTTTTGCAAAGGGATACAAATATTGGAAATGTGGATTATTGCTTTATCCAAAAATATTATACAGTTAGATATTCCCCAATTTTTGAATGTTTGATGCAAATGGCGATTTGTCCCACTGTTTGATGGTCCTTGAACGCACCTTCTACGTTCTCACACGCTTACAACCCTGTATTTTTAACCTTTTTCTTTCACCTCACACTTGCTCCCAAATGATACCAGGTGAGAATGCATAAAGGTAAGATCTGATGACCTTATTGAGTGCTAATGTATATACTTGTTATACATAACCTCTCCGAAAAACACACTCCAGGTGGATGATGGTGCTGTACTCATTTAGCGCTTTTAATTTGATTTTGTTTCCGTCATGGTTTTGCACAATCCCTACCAAATAAGATAAAGTAAATCGCTATAATGTACGTACTATCGCTGTAATGCTAGTTGGCAAAACAATACCTGCAGTGCACCATTAACTTCTCTCTTCTCCCAGAGGCGACATACTTTGCGACAACTCAAGTCGCGGCGACACAAGTAACTCGTTCTTGTCGGGAGAGCCATCTGCCCGGGATTTAAAGCTAAACTTACCAGTCAAAAAACCCTTTTCTTTGCCCATTACTGCTCAACATTTGACTCCGATTCAAGGTCCATGCCAAACTGGCAACGCTACGATGTGGGACGAGGGTCAAACAGGACATGCGCACATTAATTGTACGTCTAAAACATCAGTGCTGTTAAAAGACACTTCCCTAAAATTAACAGATCACTCCTCGGTAGCCTCTCCACGTGCAGACTCGCGCTGACGCAAAAGAGAGAATCTCAACATGGGAAAGCTATCATGTCTTCCAGCTGCGGGGTGGGGAGGCGTGAGAAGTTAAGAGGGAAGGCGATATGAAAACACCATTCTGAGAATTGGCAGAAAACCTCCTGCACACTCTCCTCCTCCATCTACAGATCAAGTTCAAGGCTCCACGTCCCTCCCCAGGACTCACTTGATGTTTGATCTTGTGGGAACAATTCACCTCAAGAGCAGAGAGACAATGGCCCCGCCATGCCTCCACCCCGTGCTTCTCTTCCCTCGACCCCGCGCGACACGGGAATGCCCCCTCAACCGGCCGAGTGCGCTTTGAAGTGTCACCGGATGCCACCGACGGGTCTCCAAAAAACCACACACATACCAGACCGCGACGGGACAGATGATGGCGGCGGCCTGAAACATCTTCCGTGACACAAGCGTAACTTGGAATCTACTTCAGACCTCTGAGATGAGCTGCACTTCGGCTATGGAGAGTTCACGAGTCCCGTCACCAAGGCGTCCTACCTGTGGCGCAGAGGGCGATGAAGGTCTGGACGTGTTTGCGTATAAGAGTCAGTTTATCCTCAGGCAGCGGCAGCCTCCTCACTATGTGCTCGATGAAGTCGTTGGGCGTCACTGCCGCCAGGTTCCACTTCAACTTCCCCAACACCACCAGTTCCCATTCCTGGAGCGAAGGAGAAGATGGTGAGACAACGAGGAAGACACACGCTGACATGTTGAGGCCGAAACAATTTGCAGCTTTAGTGGAAGTGCCTCACCGTGGCCAGAAGAGGTCCCTGTTTCATTTCATTGCTCTACACCAGTGGTTTTTCCCCCTGGGGGGCGCCCCCCAGGGGGCGGCCAGCGTTATGAGGGGAGATACGGTGCTACCACGAGCACTTTTTATTATTACCATATATTCCGGGAGCGGTGAAAATTATTACTTGCTGTCATCTTATTGAAACAGTCAAACCCAAGGTGTCCAAAGTGCGGCATAAAGGCCGTTTGCAGCCCGCGGTTCATTTTTTAAAATTAGTCAGCGAAAATACAAATTACAAAAATGTGGCGCCATGGAAGGAGAAAATGTTGACAAGCTGATGCGGACAACACAAAGATGAAATTTTTTCTGTACTTAAATACAGCGGATCCCCGCACATTTGCAAGTCTGCATTTTCTTTCTGCCGAATGTTAGCACCATAGTTGTGTGCACACGTGACTATAAAGTTTGCAGTATGAAGTATGCAGCCACAGCTGCATAAATCCAACTGTTCATGAATCATCTCAGATTATCATCCATTGGTAGTGAGTATACAGTACTTTTTATACTTTAAATGTGCTTATGATGAATGTGAGGAATTTTTAGGGCTGGACTGTGTTGGGAGTGAACAACTGGAGAGAGGGGTAGGAAGGGATCTCAAATTCTGGTGTATGAGCCGCACCGGACTATAAGATGCACATACGCACGTCATAAAACGCCACACGTGGGTCCGTGCTGTGTGATGAGTTTAGTGTTCTTTGTGAGACGACACCATGAGTCACACTGTTATGTTGATTAATGACCTGCGATTGCCAGTGGGTTGACAAGCTCGCCGTGAGTGCACTGATTCGCGGGCGGCGCAGTATTTAGACCAGGGGTAGACACAATTTTTCCTTTTTTACCTCCCAGATAGTACAGTGGGTAGGTTACATTTGTAAGTGTGTGTTGGTGTTTGTGACGTAGTGACAAGCTGATTCAACCGTAACAAGTTTGTACTCGCAAGTCTTGTTACCGGGTTGTACGTTAGAGGATTATATTAAATACTTTGGAAGAATTTGGTGGGCCGGATGTGACCTCTCGGCCGTAGTTTGCCCAGCCCTGATTTAAACGGTTAATGGGTTCTGAAGTGTAGGAGATGACGCAAGATTCGAACATGGGCACATATTAGCCGCACCGCTGTAAAAAAAAAAAAAAAAAATGACGGTAATCATTTTAACAGTCCATGTTATTGCAAATGTTGATCAAATATCGGAGGAGAACGTCAACGTCAAGCAAGCAGGATGGGTCCAAGAGTGTCAAAAATGGACTTTTTAGATTTCGGCAATCCATTTCAATGGATGTGGTAATTACTCGTATTACTCGTACGTCGGAAAAAGTTTGGACACCCCCAATTATAATTGCTGTCGTGACGTTCACAAACCTGTGCCTTCTTTTGAGCGGCTCGTTAACACGAACGAGCGTGGTACAGTTCTTTTTTTCCCACTTACATGGGGAAAAGCGCAGACCAGCGCGTTTAAAAAAAAAAACTAGTAACCCAAGGACAGTCCATGAGTCATCCTCAGAATTTAACTTTTTTACAGAGCAACAAAATGCACCCAGGGACAGTCCACCAGTCCACCTGTCTATTGAAATTCATGCCATATTATTATATTTTATATATTCAGAAATGAATTGCAGCCTGCTGTTCAAGTCATGGTTTACACACATGCATAGAATTTGCACAAAGGATGGTGACGTCACTGTAGAATATTTACAATGAATCTAGATCGGACTTTAACATTTAATCCACATATGTCAAATAAGCTTATAATTAATATTTCACAATAATTCAAATTCATATTGGTGGGATATCTAAATGATTTAGTTTGCGGTGATTATTTCCCAGATAAACCGAATTAAGGCCGAGCTTGCGTCTTAAAACATAAAATCAAAATGAGCAAAATGTGCCACTTTTTTGAACGACTCTTTGAAAGGACCAGCTCACCAAGATAAGCCATGAATCCCATCACTGGTTATTATTGAGCCCCTTGAATTCTGCCTAGCAACAAGTGACTAGTCGGGAGGGATAATGCAGGCGATGCTGCATCTTTTAGAGTTCACAATGCATTTCCGCGGCGGAGGAGTTTTTGTGAGTGAGTTGCGGTCCAACCAACAAATATAATCCACGGATTTTTCACCTAAAACGAGCGCTGACGACACGTACTGTTTTTTCCCCCCGAGCTTGGGACTGAGAAACACGAGCAATGTCGCCAGCTCAGGTGACCTCACAACTGCACGCTCCCTCCCTGCTTGTCTGTCTGGCATCTGGGACTTTCCTAAAGAGGCCCGGCAGAGGGAAGCGCGAGGGAAGGAAAGCTGCGTATTGGGAAGGATCCGCATTGTAATCGGTGTTCAAACGTTTAAAACAACGCAGAAACACCCCCCCCCACACACACACACACACACACACACACACGAACCATGAAGCATCGTTTGGGAGGTCTCGCTAAATCCGGCATTGTCCGGCGGCAAACAGACCCGCAATTCACCCAAAACGCCTCGCAATGACACAAGACGCGGCCGTCACATTACGCTGCGCAGAGCAGACACATGTGATGGGATGTGACACTAGGTGTGGTGTTCTCTTCTCTTAGGGTGTATTGTTACTTTCGGTTCCTAGAGGAGGTGATTAACTGAAGAGCCGGTGACTAATTTAGGAAAACATTTAGCGGTTTGGTTCCGGACTAGTGCCTTGTGACTGCGACCACGGATGCGGCTGATTTTCTCCCTCTGAGAGACCGCATGGCCTCAGTCATGAGATAATCCAACATGGCTGCCACTGACCCAGCAAGCGGCCAGTGTTTTTTTTTCCTTCTGCAGCTTTCTTGCACGGGATTGCCGAGGACAGGGGTGCCCGATTTTGTTTCCGCCGACGTCCGCATCCGAGTGACGGGGAAACTAAATTGGGAGTTTTTTAAGAGTCACGGGTACAAATCAGCTACTAGGTTCACTCGCGTGAATCGGGTACTCGAGCCACTCGAGTCGTCCGTCGCAGATCTCTAAAAGGGGGGCGCTGCAAAAAAAAGTTGGGAACCACCGCTCTCCAAGGAGGGCCATTTTCAGCCCGTGGATCATTTTTTTAAAATTAGTCAGCAAAAATAAATAAAATTACAAAAATGTGGCGCAATGTAAGGAGAAAAGGTGGACGAGCTGATGCAGACAACACGAAGCTGACATTTTTTCTGCATTTTGTGATCTTTTTCCGAGTTTTAGCACCATAGTTGTGTGCGCACGTGACAAAATAATAATAAAAAAAACTTTCTCCGACGCAGCCGCAGATGCATACACCCAATTGTTCATGAATCATCTTAGATTATCATCCATTAGTGCTCAGTATACAGTACATTTTATACTTTAAATGTGCTTAGTATGATTGTGAGGTATTTTTTAGGGCTGGACTGTGTTGGGAGTGAACAACTGGAGAGAGGGGTAAGGAGGGGCCTCAAATTCTGGTGTATGAGCCGCACCGGACTAGGACGCACATATCCATGTCAAAAAACGCCATAGCGCAGCACGCGCGAGTCCGTGCACGTGCGATGAGTTTAGTGTTCTTTGTAAGATGACACCGTGAGTCACACTGTTTTACTAGGACAGTATTTAGACCAGGGGTGGACAAACGTTTTCCTTTTTTATTTCCCAGGTAGTACGGCGGGTAGGTTACGTTTGTAAATGAGTGTATGGCCTATTGTCAATTCTAAAAATTGCATATTTCAGCAAATTGCATGTATTTTTAGACTAAACTGACGCCCTTTTCAAGCGTCACAATGTTTAAATCAACAGAAATGGCCGCCCGTGCCCCGACGTCAGGCCGACAGTCGCCATCCAGGCAGCACAGTTTGCACTTGAAGGCGTTGGAAAGCGAATTTCACGAGCGAGCCTGCAAAACAAAAGCTTGCAACACGGCGAGGTCGGGTGCTGAGTGGCAGGCCGGCGCCCACTTCCTCCTTTGTAGCGTTGCGGTTCACTTTACAAGAAATTCTTACCAAAGATGAGGCCAAAAAAAAAAAAAAAAAAAGGCGCCCACTTCCTCCTTTGTAGCGTTGCGGTTCACTTTACAAGAAATTCTTACCAAAGATGAGGCCAAAAAAAAAAAAAAAAAAGGAGCAATCACATGCACCGAGCAGCTGATCTCTGTTTCCTGTGTCTGCGTGACAGCCAAAATACTGCCTTACATAGAAACAAAGAGCGGGGGGGCCTCGGAAGCCAGCTCGATTTTGAATGCGCCTTCTTTCGCGCGAGAGTGGAAATGAGATCGCGGTGGCGACGACTCCGGAGGGATGTTTATGTAGCACGGCGGCGCTCTCTTATCTGATGCGAGAGCGGCCTAAGTAATTGCCCTCGCGCAGGTGCGGCTATCGCCGGCCCAACGGGATTGTTCCGGCAGGAGGCAAAACGCGACGATACGGGGCGAGGGTGACATAATATCGCCAGCGTGTGCGTGAGTGTGTGTGTGTGTGTGTGTGTGTGTGTGGTTATTTTTGGATGGACGCTGAACTGTAAAAGGCAAACTTGAATTTCTCTGCGTCTCTCTCCCACTCTGACAGGAACAGAGTCAGAACTTTGGCTGCCATTCAAGATGACCTCGTTGCTCTGCGACTGCAAATATCTGCCGCTAGATGGCGATGGAGACCATCGGACAGACTTTAAAAGCCCAGCCAGCCACAGGGGTCTTCTTGTACAGTAAAAGTTTGATTAAAGCGCATTTTCAAGTGCAGACCGGATGATGGTGTCATGTTTGCAAATGGGGGGGGGGAACCAGCATAAAATATCATAAGCGTGCAGTCTGAAGGTCGCTTACCAGCAGTTCTTGTGGTCTGATGGAGTTATCCGTGTAGATGCAAAGCTTCTCTGCAGTTAACGGACGAGTCTCTTTCAATTTGGATGCGAGAAACATGCAAACTGCCCCCAGCAGCTGCAGGTTACACTTTTTGGTGGGCACCATTGCTAGAAATCTGTCTAAGTAGTTCATGGCCAAGGGGAAAACTTCTTCCTCGCACTTCTGCTCCTCGCAAACCTAAACAACACACACAGAGAGCACACAATGCAGCATCGTTCAGTCAGGGACGGCGACTTTTAGCCCCCAAAACGCATAAAACGAGGGTGTTGAGGCACACGCAAATGCAGTGACACTCCAAAGTTGGGGAGCAGCCAAGAAATTGCGCCGCGTCCCGATCCGTTGCGACATCGCGCACTTTCCGTCCAAAAACCAGAGAAAAGATGCAAAATGTGGGGGGGACCCGCGTCAAAAACCCTCACATTCCTGCAGTTTATCCGCCAAGGAACGAATTCAAGTCGCGATCAAGCCGAGCCAGAAAACACCCCGCTTATAGCGCAGTACGCGGAAACACTTTTTTTTCCTGCATTCGTCATCTTTTTCATAAAATATTTAAAAATACAAATAAATTGTCTGGGCCCGTTTTTTTTGCACCACAATCAACCGCGGGGCCTCGGGCACCAAACCCGACCCTTCCTGTCCAAGTTGTGCACGGAGAACTTTGATTAAAACGTCAAAATGCGAGGCGAGTCGCGCCAGGCTGGTGCGGCGTGCGTCACCGCGGAGCCGACATATTCGCTTCAAAAATTAATTAAAAATATTCAGCGCGTCGGAGCTTGATGATATTGACATGAAAATAAAGCTCGGACGCTGGGGAATGCTTGGGGGTGGGTGTCGGGGGAGGCACGGGCGACTTATTGCCAGGAATTGAACACAATTCCAGCGGGAGGCATCGCGACCGAGGGGAAGAGCAAAAGCGCAGATAAGGCCCTCGCCCTTCCTCCATTTCAAACAGATACCTACAAAGTTTGCAACCTTCAAACTCGTCGTTTCCCCACTCGGGGGGCACACGAGCCCGTCCTGCGCCGTAACCGATGGATTTGAGGTGCTGTTATTGCTTTTATGACACCGTAAAGTCCTCTTAAAAAAGCACAAGCGCTCCTGTAAAGGAAAAAAAAAAAAAAAAAAAAAAAACAACATGGCGAACGGGAGAAGCGCGGTGCTCGGCGAGTGCATACGTGTGCATGGAAATACTCGGGCTACGTTTGAGACAAATCCCTAAAAAATGTCCAAAACAGCTACCGGGGGCGCCACGCGAGGCGCCGACGACGAACCTTTACAGTCGTTACGCGTGGGAGCTGCAAAACGCCGTCGACGTGAGCGGGCTTCAACGCCCAGCGGGTCGTAAAACGCGCACATTTCGGCCAGAAATGAACAGCCAGCCGCATCCGAAGCAACCAGCAAGCGCTGCGTGTGTTTGTCGTATACCTCCAACATCCAAGTGGCCACCATCCTCCGCATAAAGGGCTGGATGTCCCTCTGCACCACTTTAAAGTACGAATGCTGAGGTAGGAACCTCTCCTCGATGGTCAACAAGCTCTGGAGGACTCGGTCGTCACAAAGGAGATTCGGATCGGGACGAGCCCGTATATTGGTGTCCATTTCGAGGCAGAGCAGCTCCATGGCGTTTGGCTTAAGTCACACAAAACACACAAAAAAGAACCCAAAAATAGGAAATCACCAAAACGCAAGCAGGGGTCGCCGTGTGGGAAGCGTGCGCCGGAAGAAAGAAAAGCACACTTGGATGGAAGGGAAAGCGTTTAGGGGGCATAAAAAAGGACGAGACTGCAGGCGTCCTGCTGCCTCTCGTTGTGGAGAACTTTTCCTGTGTGTCCCCTCAGCGCCAAAGCATCAGGCGCATTTCAAGGCTGCGCTGCAGGCGTGCGCAACTGACGCAATTCCCTTTATTAGCTCCGACCATGCAGCACACGCATGGCCTCTCTTTCTTTCCTCCTTCCCTTGCTTTCTTCATCTCTGCCATGCGCGCACGCCGCTGGAAACCCAAATCGAGCACTTTTGCAGCGACTTCTTTTTTTTTTTAACACGCTTAGGAAAGTTCGCCGCCGCGCAGAATCACACGCAAGGCGGATATTGCGCGCGGTAGACCCAGGGCTGCGATCACATCAGCGTTTCTTTTCGGACTGAGCACCTTTTTGCGGGTTGTTGGTGGGGTTTTTTTTTAAATATATGTTTTAGGAAAAGTAGATTGGGATGAACAAAGGAGACGCTGCCATGTGCTTTCGCGTTTTCGCACCCTTTTCCTCCGGAAACTGCACCGGCAGGTGGACGGGGATGCTTTTTTTTGTTTTTAATATGAGGAGATCATTTAGATGCAACGCTTTATATAAGAGAATGGAATCTGCATGGGTAAATATGTTAATCCCACCCCACCCCACCCCCACCCCGCCAACCCCGGCACCCCCACCTCCATTCTTGGACGACTTCAAAGCTGCGAGCTGTGAATGGGGAAGACTGCAAAGTCCTCCCGGGCTTTTTTCAGAGCTGTAGGTCTTTGCCATCCCGAGCTCCCATACGGGCGGCATGGCAGCGCTCGGGAGAAAAGCAGGGGGAAATGTCTCTTTAAAGTTTTGTCCTCCCCCCCTCCACCAACACCACCAACCCACCCGCGCCACCAACCCTTCCCTCCCTCCCGTCTAAGTAGTTTCCTCCTCCCTCGCCGTGTGTCTATTTGCATAGCCAATAGTTCCTCAGAGCTCGACCCACCAGGCTGGGGCGATTGTTACTGGGCAGACTTCCTCTTCCCCCCCCCCGCCCCCACCCGGATGGAAGCATCCCTAAATATGTACACGCACGCAGGGACACGGGAACGCATTTCGTTCAAATCAGACAGAACGGGAGAGACTCAGGAGGGCACCTAAGAAATGGAAACCAAAAAACAAAAAACGGAAGCAGGTGTTCGGAACCGTCCACGCGCAGACGCTTCCTTCACCTGCATGGATGCGCGCCGTGCGCCAACACCTGCGGCTGTTTGCGCACGGATAGCCATCTCTGCGTGCCCTGGCCGCATGCAAATGAGAGGATGTGCGCCACATTCGCCTGTGCGTAGCTCACAATACTGGGAAAAAAAAAACACTTTTAATACATTTTCTCGCGCGGGACTTCGTTTTTTTTGGTTTCCCAAAAAAAATCCACACGTGCTTCTGAAACATTTTTTTTTCATGTTTTTGCGCGGCTCCAGCGGCGGCACACAAGCGGAAGCGCTCAGTCGGGGTGTCAGAATAAAGCTGCGGCACCCCTCTTCGCAAAGACGCGCTCAGCCTCGGCGGCGTTCGTTTGACTGGCAGCCAAACAGTCCACAAAACAAACCAAACTAAAGCAAAAGTGCGCGGCGGGGGGGTAATCATCATTATTATTATTATCATTCTAAAAAAAAGATGGAGGAGTAAAACCCTCACAACGAAAACTTGCCAGTTATTTTGTTTTATGCGTGCAGGGAAGACATGGAAATGTTTTTTGTTTTAACCGAAGTGACTCCTCATCAGCGCACTTTTTTTTCCCCGGTTACCTGCCCGTTAATTGCTCTTCTTCAGCCGAAACGGGTGAGGGGAAATTCTGCACGCGAGGGGAATTTATCAGCCTTCTGCAGGAGCTCATCGGTTCTGAGAATCTCACACCACCTCACCTTAGGGTCACCTTTTTTTTTTTTTACAAAGGATGTGGCCATCTTGTAAAATAACAGCATTTCTTTCAAAAATGCATTTAATGCAACTTTCCCCCCTCATTGGGAGTCCATGTTTTTGTGCCCACTCCACCCCCCAAAAACACACACAAATTCATTCTTATTGTCTTTCCTATCTTTTCTCCGTTTTTTGACATTTATTTATACCCCCCCTCCCCCGCCCACCCCCACCCCAAACTGCTGCCAAACTCGTTTGAATAGATAAGATCAGTTCAGGTATGTGAGAAGAGAAATACCCACAGACGGGTCTGGAGGGAGCGGGGCTGACCTGCAGGGACTCTCCATTCAGTTCAGTGACATTTCAACTCATTCAACGCCAGTGCAAAATTTACATGCACCAAATGACAACCTTGTGATGAGTATTTTGGTGCAGGAAGCCAACAGAGAACACAAACATTCTGTGTGATTCGTGTAATAACTGGGGGTTCTTTCGGATCCAATTTTTAACCTAAATCCTTTAAATGTTTAAGGTGTATTAAACACCCTTAATTTCAAGGATATGTAATACAAATATTTATCTGCACGACACCATCGTTCTTTAGTCACACATCCCCGGGTAATTATTTTGAGAGCCTGCAGGACTTACAAAAGAATCCCAATTTTTTGTGAGCGAAACGCAGCAACAAATGTGAAACATTTGATTCTTAAAATTCAAATATGCTTATTTCTTCATTTCCTAGAGGGTTAATTCGTTTAATTCCCTTTCGTTGTGGGCGGCATAAATATGTGAAGTGTATTTGAGGTGCAGAACAAATGAAGAAGAGAGTCCATCCAGCGTGAAACATTCAGGAATGAATCTTCCAATGCAATCGAAATGTTTAAAAAAGAGCTCATTTTTGCATGTTTTTGAAATGAAGTCCTTCCACAAAGATTAGGCCGATTTATCAACTAATTCGAGCCATTGAACCTGCAACCAGACGGTCACAAAACGCCACAAAACACAAACATGTTTCCACAACAGGGATTGGTCTCTAGATGATGCACACCTCCAGCACTTGTGGGTTGACATCACAACATCAACGCAAATCGTTTGTTTACCGAATTCACATTTCCCCGTTCCTGCAAGAAGCTGCTCTGCGGTCGAACGAGTGCAGATGTGCACGCCAAACAACAACAAACGGAAAACGTTACTAATTCGCTGTTTGAAACAAAACAAAAAAAAAAGAAAAACAACCCAGTAGGCTTCATGTGAAGCATAAACGCAAAACTTCTCCAGCTAAACAGAAGCTTTGGAAACGCAGTGGCTGTGAAATGAACGTCAGGGCCTTCAATTTAGGTGACGGAACGACTCCCTATGAGCTAATAAGCCATCACCCCCCACCTATTCTCCTTCACCTGTCGCTGAGATGCACCTTTGCCTTCTCTGCACAACCACCTGCTCGCCTTCCCTGCAGACTTCCCTCGGACTCCCTCAGAAATTCTTCATAAAAACATGTCCTCCCCGAATGCTTTGACGCGTCCCATATCTCGCCCGCTAAGTCAGTTCGCGTTGGACGGGGGAGACATTCTTTGTTTTAGGCCATCTTTGGGACGCCATCGCCCTTTCAGAGCAGCCACTGGCGCGCCTTTATTTCAGGAATCAATCACGGATCAATTAAAAAGGCACAGCATCATGTCTCTGTGTCATGGGTGGTCTGCAGGTTGGCCACACGGTCAGGGGGTTTGGAAGACCCCCGGGTTCGAATCTCCGTCGGGCATCTCTGTGTGGAGTTCTGAGTTGGGGTTTTTTCCGGGTGCTCCGCTTTCCTCCCACATTCCAAAAACATGCATGTGAGGTTAGATTGTCCGTAGGTGCGAATGGGAGTGAGAATGGTTGTTTGGCAGCCATTCAGAACTGGCGACCAGTCCTGGGTGTACCTCGCCTCTCAGCTGGGATAGGCTCCAGCAAACCCGAATGAGGATAAGCGGCATAGAAAATGGATGGATGGATGTCTCCCAGGCGGCAGCGCGCCACAGAAACGAAAATTCATCACAAGGGGAGTGAAAATGAACAATGACTGTCACGGGCGTCATTAATTAAACGGGACCTATCATTCTCATTTTCAGACCTTTGTATTGAGTTCTGGACTCCTGTGACAACCCGCACAGAAAGCTTTCTGGATCTTCCAGACTCTGCGTCTTTTCCTGCAGTGTTTCCTGCCTTGTGTGCCATTCTTCAAATATTGTCCCCGGCTAGTCTGGAATAGTAACTCCTCTCCTCCCAGGTCTCCGTGTAACAGCGCACCGAATCCACGACCCCTCTAGCATTCATTAGCTTTGAACAATCTTCCTATCCTTAAAGGGGACCTATTATGCTTTTCTTCTTTTCTGACCAATACATGTTGCTTCAAGGTTGTATTCTCGCGCTAAGGGTGTAAGGGCGTTAAGGAGAAAACTGTAATATGTAAAATATATTTTATCAGGTATTTCTTCAATAAATAAAACGATCAAATATCAACAACAAATGTTTATACAAAAATGGCTGAATCTGACACCAATCACATGTTGGTACACGATAAGCCGTGTAAGATGTGCGTTTTAGCCGACAATGCAAACTAGCGTAATATCGAATGAATTTATTTTACTTTGGGCTGCAGAATACTAACTTTTTTTAATACCAATTTTGCCTGAAGGGAACAGGAAGAAGAAAACGCCGTCTGAGGTCGTATCTCCATTCGAGTAGCCCCGTAAGGAGTTTGCATGTTGTCCCCATGTGTGTGCGTGGGTTTTCTCCGGGTGTGCCGGCTTCCTCCCACATTCCAAAAACATGCATTATCACGCATGCTTATCATGCAATCATGATTAATCACCATTTGTTATGTTAGCTTAATTGGCGACTAAACTGTCCACAGGTATGGATGTGAGTGATTGTTTGTCTATACGTGCCCTGCGATTGACGGGCGACCAGTCCGGGGTGTACCCCGCCTCCCGCCCAAAGTCAGCTGGGGTAGGCTCCAGCATCCCCTTTAGCAGCAAGGAAAATGAATGGATGGATGGACTTGAAAAATGTTGACATTTTTTCCGTCACAAAAGCGGACGAAACCACATTCAGGAATCAAGCGTTGCCAACTCGCTAAAAATAAATAAGGGACACCTTGTTGGCAGCGACGGCCGACCCGAATGTCTTCACTACTACTGGCGTGATACATTTTGTATTTTTGTGGAAGAATTTTTATACTATTTGACTCAAAACTGAATTGAATTAGATGTTTGTTTTGGAGCAATACAAGTACATGAGAAACAAATAATTAGGACTGTGCAATATTGGCTTTTTTTGCCAATATCAGATACTGTATGCCGATACTGACCAACTGTCATTTTCCATTTCCCATATCAACCGATACCGATATGTGTAACATCACATATCTCCTGTCATGGGATGAAGCTAAGGGATAGAGCATCAGCAATTCGCTTCTGGATGTGGACGTAAACAACTCGGGCAAGCAAACATCTGAGAAATACTTGTGATTGGGAATGGCAAAGCGTGGCTGGTAGAACTTCACAAGTTTGGTGAAACCTACACCCCGCACGAGTGCCGGTTATCTAGTGCGATACCCTGCATGATTTTCCGACCGATGGCTTTCGTCCTGGGAATTGGACGTATCGAAGGAAGAAGTCTCGGTTCCAACCAATGCTTTGCGGTCATTGCAAATGGGAAGGTCAATATCCAAAGGAGACACCAATGAACGTCAGTCAGAAAAGGGTCATGGAGAATGGATGGATGGAATGAACGAGCAAGCTTGTTATTAGACACCCGCGGTTGTTTACACGCTTCCGATGTGTAGGCCTACATAGAGACAAAAACTGATACCGATATTGACCGGTACTACATTTATCCATCCATCCATCCATTTTCCACTGCTTGTCCGGGTCCGGGTCGCGGGGGCAGCAGCTTCAGTAGGGAAGTCCAGACTTCCCGGTCCCCAGCGACCTCTTCCAGCTCCATCAGGATGACACCAAGGCGTTCCCAGGCCAGCTGTGAGACATAGTCCCTCCAGCATGTCCTAGGTCTTCCCGGGGGCCTTCTCCCGACCGGGCATGCCCGAAACACCTCACCAGGGAGGCGCCCGGGAGGCATCCGGACTAGATGCCCGAGCCACCTCAACTGGCTCCTCTCGATGTGAAGGAGCAGCGGCTCTACTCTGAGCTCCTCCCGGATGGCCGAGCTCCTCACCCTATCTCTTAGGGTGAGTCCAGCCACCCTACGAAGGAAACTCATTTCCGCCGCTTGTATCCGCGATCTCATTCTTTCGGTCATGACCCATAACTCATGACCATAGGTGAGGGTGGGAACGTAGATCGATCGGTAAACAGAGAGCTTTGCCTTCCGGCTCAGCTCTCTCTTCACCACGACGGTCCGGTACAGCGACCGCATTACTGCAGACGCTGCACCGATCCGTCTGTCGATCTCACGCTCCAACCTTCCCTCACTCGTGAACAAGAACCCGAGATACTTGAACTCCTCCACCTGAGGCAAGACCTCACTCCCAACCCGGAGGGTACAGTCCACCCGTTTCCGACTGAGAACCATGGCCTCGGATTTGGAGGTGCTGAGTCTCATCCCAGAAGCTTCACACTCAGCTGCAAACCGCTCCAGTAAACGCTGAAGGTCACAGCCTGATGAGGCCATAAGGACCACATCGTCTGCAAATAGCAGAGACGAGATCCTAAGGTCACCAAGCTGGACTCCCTCAACACCTTGACTGCGCCTAGAAATTCTGTCCATGAAGATTATGAACAGAATCGGTGACAAAGGGCAGCCTTGGCGGAGGCCAACGTTCACCGGAAACAAGCTCGACTTACTGCTGGCAATGCGAACCAGGCTCCTGCTTCGATTGTACAAGGACCGAATGGCACGTAGAAGCGGACCATCAATCCCGTACTCCCGGAGCACCCCCCACAGGACACCACGAGGGACACGGTCGAATGCCTTTTCCAGGTCCACAAAGCACATGTAGACTGGTTGGGCAAACTCCCACATACCCTCGAGTACCCTTGCAAGGGTGTAGAGCTGGTCCAGTGTTCCGCGACCGGGACGAAAACCACATTGCAGCTCCTCTAACCGAGGTTCGACTAACGGTCGTACCCTTCTCTCCAGCACCCTGGAGTAGACTTTCCCAGGAAGTCTGAGGAGTGTGATCCCCCTATAGTTGGAACACACCCTCCGGTCACCCTTTTTAAAAATGGGGACCACCACCCCGGTCTGCCAGTCCAGAGGTACTGTTCCCGACTTCCATGCAATGTTGTAGAGGCGACCTGGTAGTTCTGGCTAAACCTTCACTTAACACAAGAAACAAAGCGCCTGGTATTCATTTACCTTTCCTCTAACCCCCCACCTCATTCCCACATCCCTTCCTCCCCTCACATTCCTGTCCCGGTCTTTTGAACCCCACCAACAGCCTCTTAACGCAGCCATTGAGTAACGCGTCAAACGAGCCAGACAAAGAGGTGGCCTCCAAGCAATGGCGGCTGAATATTGTTCATCATTTGTCTTTGGCCACATTTTGCCTTCCAAAGTCTGCACTGAGGCTCAGCTGCTGCTGCTTCTGTCTCTTCACCTCCAGGATTTTCCCATGTTCATATCACCAGCCCTTGACTTTGTCACTCATGCAACAGCTGCTGGCTGATACCACACCGACGTTTCAGCCTATTGCGCTGCCTTCTTTCACTGTGCACACGCAGAACAAAGGCATTGGTAATCCCGACGGAGTCCTTGGGGCAGTAACTGCATTTTTGTAAAAAAAAAAAAAAAAAACCTCCAAAGAATGTTTGAAAATTGTGTCTGTTGGTGGTTCGGAAGGATCAACATCCTGAAGACTTCCACCCCCGACAAGAACAACCTCAGACTGAAACATCAAGGTTAATGTGATCTCATGACGGGCCTTATCAATAAAGGTACCCACAAAGTGATGAACGGAATTAGGCAAATCAGGAATTTTCAAGGCTAAAACTCTGGTTTTATGGTTTGATTTGTTTTAAACTTTAGGATTGTAGCCTCCTGGATCGAGAAAATCACCCGGTAATTCTTTGATTAATCGATTGTCGATTGACATGCACCGGGTATCGCCGGACAAGCAATCGGCTGACAGAGCATCGCAAGAGCCTGGGCTTTTGATGAAACATTTGTCGCTTAGCTCCTGGGCTTACCCTGACTGAGTTTGGAAAGTCTTTGAATTTGACAATGACGGAAATTTCACACATCATTTGTCAGCTATGCAGAGCATCTCCAAACTCCACTGGTAGCACCACGAATCTTATGAGCGAGCTCAACAGAGATGAGTATGGCTTCCCTGACTCCAGGGCTTGTTTACGTTGAAATATTGCACCTTTGTTAATCTGGATGAAAACCGTTATGACATTTTGAGTGTGGGATTCTGTACTTTTCTAACCTTGACACAGCATTTAGTGAGCTAAGAAGCTAATCAGTTGTCCTCAAAACTATTTCTTCTAAACTTGAAAAGCCAAAAACTTACCACTTCCACACGGAACGGGAGGAGAAGTTTTATTTTCACTCGACGGACTTCATGACTTCAGTTGAGGTAATGTAATGTGAGGTAATGTCTCAGCAATCGTTTATTGATTACTTAATTTCTGAAAAAAAAGTGATACAGCAAATCACTGATGATCGATAATTGAATTGTACATCAAATGTTTCTGTATTTCAAATTCATCGTTTTTGAATAACACCTTTACGCGTGTACCTAGATGCGTGTCGAATCCTCTGTCGCAAAGAAACTGATTCCTGAAGTGTTTCTACTGTGTAGGGTTGGATATCATGTACTTTATTATATGATAAAAAATGGAAAACACACCAACTTTGTCCAAAAACAATCCAGTTTTATTATTGCAACGTTCGGTCGCATGTAAGTGGAACAGAAAAGTAATTGAAACACGTCAAAATGATAACAAAGTAAGAAAGTAGTAACAAAATCCCCAATATGACATCCAATCCATAACAAAGTGTCATAATTGTCACAGAACCAGCAAACAGATTTTACAGTACCCTAAATACATCCATTCTGCGCCATGGGTGCAGAATCATTTACGATCCTAAACTCTCGTTACAGCGGTGTTGGCAGGCTAATCCTACAGCAGGAGCAACATGTGTGTGCTGCGGCTGTAATTGTGTGTAATGAGGAAGCGTTGCGTGTCGGGGTGGCGAGGGACTGAAATGTAACTTGCACAATTTCACCTTCAAGCAGTTGTTGCAGGCGGCTGGGTCCGCATTCGTGTAAGGAGGCACCGATAGCTACTTAGTTTTTGCGCCTTTATGATGCAAAGTGTCAGCACGCTTCCCTGGTACTGCGTTTGCTTTGCTTTAACCACCCATGTGTAGCAATTTGGTTCAAATCAAAAGCCATAAAGCCATTTCTAAAGCTTTGGGACGCCAGCAAACCACAGTGAGAGCCTATATTCACAAATGGTAAAAACACACACACGTTGGTGAACCTTCCCAGGAGTGGCCGGCCTACCAAAATTACCCCAGGAGCGCCGCCACGGATCCGAGAGGTCACAAAAGACCCCACAATAACATCCCAAAAACTGCTGGCCTCACCTGCCTCCGTTAGGGTCAGTGTTCATGACTCCACCATAAAAAAGACACTGGGCAAAAAAAGAGTTCCAAGACAAAACCCACTGCTGAACAAAAAGAGCATCAGGGTCATTGCAATTTTGCCAGAAAACATCTTGATGATCCTCAAGACCTTTGGGAAAATACTCTGTGGTCTGACCAGATAAAAGCTAAACTTTTTGGAAGGTGTGTGTCCAATTACGTCTGGCGTAAAAGTAACGCAGCATTTCAGATAAAGAACATCATACTGACAGTAAAACACGGTGGTGGTAGCGTGATGGTCTGGGGCTGTTTTGCTGCTTGGAAGACTTGCCGTGACAAAAGAAAGCATGAATTCTGCTTCTACCAAAAAATCCCAAAGGAGAATGTCCGACCATCTGTTGGCGAAACCTCAAGCTGAAACCAACTTGGGTTCTGCAGCAGGCCAATGATCCAAAACACACCAGCAAGTCCACCTCTGAATGGCTGAAGAAAATGAAGACTTTGTGGTGGTCTAGTCAAAGTCCTGACCTGAATCCTATTGAGATGCTGTGGCATGACCTTAAAAAGTCGCTTTATGCTGGAAAAGCCTGCAATGCGGCTGAATGACAACAATTCTGCAAAGATGAGTGGGCCACATTTCCTCATAAAAAAGACAAGGGAGCTACCAAAATAAGTAGTGCACTTAAAAATAACCCCCCAAACCAAACACAGTCTACACCTGAGAGCGGATCAGCTCTAACATGTGTGAATGACACCAAAGCGGTGCTACTGTTGGCCTTGTTTCCCTATCTCGCCTACAGATGGTAACAGATGGCCCACGAGATGTGAGGGTGCAATGAGCGGAGATGAGAACAAGATTACTCCAACAATTCTTGAGGGCTTCCCTCCATCTGCATGTGCATCAGGTGCTCACATGTCTGCGGGGGGATGAAGGGATTAAATTAATACAGTGGTCGCACATGCACAAGAGAGGTGGACGCACTTGCTGCATTTTCTTGATTATGCATGAGGAGTTTGGGGTCTTGAAAGTATTTTATTGTACTTTTTAAGCTGTGACAACCACGGAGCAACCGTATACCACAAAGCGTATTTGTGGTGAGGAGCTTACATACACTCATCATAGGCATGAATGTCATTTTCACTTTGGGTCTTGACGATTTACTCGAATAATTGTTTTTCCAGACATAAACCAGATTGTTAGGTTTATACTGTATCTATTTTGGATTTGTCTCATTCGTCTCATTTGCACGGGGCCACAATTGTACATAGAGGCCCAGATTTGTACATATATTCACTCGCTAAGACCAAGCCCTATTAACTTCTCATTAGTGATCGTAACAGATGGTAGTCTCTCTTTGCCAGCATAAAAATGATTTGTGTACGTATAATCTAGCGCCTGTCCCCCCAAACAGAAACACCAAGTGGCCAATGTAGCATTGAGTACTACATTCACCATCACAATGCTTCTTCTACCTTCTATTTGAGTTCATTTAGTTGGATCGTTTAGCCATTTTTATGCTTGAAATGCTTAATTTAGGCCAAGAATGAGTAGAGATTCCTTAAATAAACATATTTTTCATAAATAATGAGAGCAAGGTGACCCAGGACATGGTGAGTTGTTCGACATAGACGGGTTCGCATATTAAAATATTTGCAGAAAAATAATGGAAATCGAAACCACCCACTGACTGGTGCCAATGAGCTGCAACATTTTTAACCAACAAGAAATTCTCTGGACCCATTTTTAAATTAGGGTATTGTACCATGCAGCACCCGATACTGGATATTCGCGCCGTTGCTGTCAATTTCACGTTGGCAGTTGGATATTTGGCTTCGTAGCATCAGAGGCCGCTGTGCTCGGACTGCTCTGTCATGGTGCGAGAGCTCGCACGAACGGCTGGTCCAAACAATAACAAACATTTTCCTGATATAAACATGTCGAGACTGCAACAAATTTTCACACTTCTATATACAATACTATCCACCGAACGTGGGCACGAGCTCCCGTGCAGCAATGGCCAGTATAAGGTAGCTGGGTTAGCTCGTTCTGGCGGCGCGTGCGTGTGTGTGTGTGTGTGTGTGTCAGTATAAGTTGTGCTTTAGTGCTTCTAATGACTTTTTGCAAGTTGAGTGTGAAATGTGTGTCTTTTGAGCCACGGCTCAAAATAAGAAGGCCGGCACACATTCGGTCTAATAGTGGTAATAAAAGCTAATGACGTTCCAAAGACAATGTTAAAAACCTTGGAGAAATTCAAGTTTATTGATTGTGATTGATGCAGAAATTGTCTCAAAAAAAATCACTGATGTCGATTATCGACAATAACTTGTAGGACTTCATCATCCAGTATAATTTTTTTTTATCGTGACAGGCCTACACACTGCAGGGTTCTTTAGAGGTTTGTTCCAGGAATCAAACAATCGGCGCACCTTGATTAAACAATCCATCCCGAAGACTTAATTCTTGGATTTAAAGTCGTCCTTTGTTTATAGCGGTTCATTTTCCGTGATATAGGATTCAATGTTGATAAATTGAATACAGACTTATGGAAAAATTGTTATACGAAAAATTCACAGTACGAATCGGGCTTTGAAGAAATGTCCGTCCCATTTACCAAAAAAAATCAGCGGTCCTCCCAGAATTCCTTCCCTTTGTGGTTTTTGAATGTACTCTGCTGCCCTCCCTTGCACCAAAGTAATGGATGCCAACTGCCATTAAACCGAAGAAGAAGAAGAAGCTGCCCTCCAATTGGTTATCTCTTATCATCCTCTTCCTCCCAGAATCCCCAATGATGCTACGTCACGGCGTCCCTTTCCTCTCTAACAGTGTCCCGGAAAGCTCCCGTCCATTGTGAAAAATTCAACTTAAATTTTTAAAAATATGTCTAGTGTTAAAATAATATTGTATCTCGAGGTTCCACTGCATTTTTATAGATGGAGCGTAGAAAACCTTGTTTATGAATTTCTAAATATTTCTCAAAGATTATTAGAGCCCTGTAGACATGAAATAACACGCCTACAGTCACTCCTATTATTCCTTGTTTACAACACATTGCACAATCTTGCGCTGCAGTGACACGAGACGGCCAACAAGCCGGGACGAGCGCTAACAAGCCGGTAACCAGTTAGCCTCGCTCGAATGTACTTCTTCTTGACTTAAGAAGCTTAAAACGTACCACTTTCACACTTGATGGGAGGAGAACTTTTTTTCACTCCATCATGCCATGGCTGACTTCATGCAGAGTTAAGGTACTGTAATGTCAGGTAATGTCTCAGTGTCTTATTGTATGTCGTTACTAGTGACCAGAGCACATGGTATGTTATTTACATCGTAAAAAATGGACTATAACGAGGGATGACGGAACCCGGAAACAAGCCATGAAATATGAAGGGTGCAAAAGCTGCTCCTCTACATGTAGTGACACCGTGCGCCCCAGGGCCACCATCCTCCCCCCGGCCCCCGCTGCCATCGGGCGGTAATAATATGATTCTTTCGGGATTGTACTGTAATTCATAGGCCCCGTCTTTGACATCTTTGCCCGGACTTTGCTGGTGGCGTCAGGCCCCCCGAGCCCGTGTGTGCGCTTTAACGGCTACATGTGTCGCTCCCTATCTCCTATTTGGAGTGGCACAGAGGTAGAGGGAAGCTTAACAGCCTGGGAAAAAGTTGAACAGTGTGAAATTACCTTGATCCAAAGATTCCTGCCGCATACCAGCCCAATGAACCCATAACAGAGCAGGCACTCAGTCGAAGAGGCCTGGCTGCACGGAACAGCTGAGACATTACAGAGGGGGAAGGGGCGGTGAAGGAAAGCTACATGGGTGTAGGAGAGAGAGGCCCTGCCCTCCTAATCTGCAGTCCACAGCCAGGGGCAGGGGTCAGGGTGTCTGTATGGTATCTAATGTACATCCTGTGATAACGCTGGACAACTGTTAGGTGGGGCACCACTGTATCGACAGAGTACACGGCCACACGTGGCGCTCACGATATCGACAGCATATGGAATGCAAACTTGAGATGAAATCGCATCCGACCTCCACCGAGGCTTTTTTTGTCGTCAGAGAAGTAAACGAATGAACGAATTCAACCGGGGTATTGAGGTTTTGAGCACCTAGATAAAGTTGGACCTCAGTGAGGATAGTAAGGGCTATGCACGGTCTGCGATCATGTTCTATGTTGTGCAGGTTCTGAAAGCCATTGGTAAATCTCGCTAAAGCAACGCTTATGGCTCTCGCTGTTCAGTCTCATTTCGGGAAGTGACGCAATCGGAGTACTAACAAACCTAGCGGTGTGCGAGACAGAGGATGTTCACCGTAATTATGGCGAAAAGTTGAGCGACGGGTCGGTAGTTTGCGAGGAGAATAGAAGGGAGAAACATTTCGCAGATGAAATAGAGAACTCGCAGAGCATGGAGATGAACATTGGTCGCCTTTAGTGGAAACTTGCTTATCCTATAATTGTTATTTTAAATCTGCTTATTCCTGAGCGTACAGGGGTCTCTATAGCCTCCTTTCAGAATCAGAAATGTGCATTTTGCTGTTGTTGCCGCCCCCGCCCTCCATCGGCAACATATTGCTGTCAAAAGATGTTTATATAACATGAATAATGCTTTGCAGCCTTGTTGCTATGGTGGACTAGTGTTTAGAATACAATATGTAAACAAGACACGACCTACTTTGTTCTGTGGCAACTGTGACATAGTGGCTGTTCTTGTCTTGTTTTTCCCCCCCGTGTACTACGTCCTGTGAACTATTCCGCCGGCGGAATAGCATTCTTTTTCAACATGTGTTTTTACCGTGCTATATACCGTTACACCGGAGCCAAATGTTTCTTGTAAAGGTGTTCTTTCAAAGCAGTCAAAAACAAAATCAGTCTCTCATTCTCTGCACTGGATTCTTCTATTTTTGTCTTAAACCTTCATCATTTGGACTAGAAAAACTTGGAGGATCGTGGTTAGGATACTCCAAACCACCAGAGAAGAGATGGCGGGTACTGCGGAGACCTGACGGCAGTGTCACCAGAACAGGTAAGATATTTGGTGTGTACATCTCCCTGGCGTCAGTTATTCCAAAAGTACCACTTTTTAAACCGCAGCCGACTTTGTCAAAGCATGAAATAGAAACCCAAATGCCACACCGCGCACTCCTCATCTGCTCTCGCAGCATGTAAACACAAGCACGTTACCTTTCGATTATCCCTCGCGCAGATTACTGGCATTATTGGCCCAACATCTTTCAACAAAACCCAACCGACCTTATCGCTATGCCTCGGAGCGTGTAAGATTGTTCATAGCCTTGCCATCGGCTGCAGTAGAGTATGGAAAGTAGCTAAAAATGCTCCTATAGGTGATGTTTGGCCACTTTTTAGATTTTAGTAGGCAACGGAATTGTTACATCGCCTCGTTTAAGACACGACAGCTGGCGTTCCCGCATTTTTATGACGTTATCGAGCCAAAAAAGAGGACTTGCGTGATCGGTTCCACAGTTGGAAGGTAAATAAACGCCGGTTACGGTGTCTACCCGACGTTTCGCCCATAATTCACGCAAAGGCTCATGGGGGCTGGGAATAAGGTGGATAGGTAAAAGCTGTAAATAAAAAAAGTCTGAAGCCAGAGGGAAGTTGCCCTCGGACACGTATGACATAACATTACCACTTTTAACCTCGTACATTTACGACTCTGAATGTTGGAATCTTAAACTATCAGGACAACTAATTGTATTTATTATTTCATTTATTTATTGTTTTGCTTGTTTGTCTGCCCTGCGTTTGACTGGCGACCAGTCCAGGGTGTGCCCCGCCTCTCGCCCAAAGTCAGCTGGGATAGGCTCCAGCATCCCTGCGACCCTAATGAGGATAAGCGGTATAGAAAAGGGATGGATGGACTAATTGTATTATTTATTATTTCTTTTGTTTATTGTTTTGTTTTTTTAAACTGGCCCCACAAACTGTTTGTCGTCAAATATGTAATAAAAAAAGCTAAACGTTTATAACTTGTTTTTAAACTTTGAATCTGACTGCCTAATTAAAACGTGTGTGACTTGGCACAACTTGCAGACGAAAAGCAGCGACTCGACTCGACTCGCCTGACAAAGAGCCGCGACTCGACTCGACTCGCTCGGTTCTCATAAAGATTGACGCGGACTTGCTCGGAACCTGAAGGTCAAGACTCGGTGCTGACTTGCGACTTGCACATGAGTGACTTACTCCCGCCTCTGCCTTTAAGTCCACGGCGCATCTCAGCAAATGTGAGGATGCGTGTGTCACACGGACACGCTCCGGTCGGGGTGCAGGAAACATAACTGCACCGGATGAGCCGCCCGTTCCAACAATCAGTCCGCTGTCACTGCGGCTGTCGACCTGCTGGGGTGATAACTTACTCCTGACACAACGTGAACTCCACGAACCAGCACGTGGCCCTGCCGATGCAAATAGAAACCGACCGGTTCTGCGTCGCACCCATTTTTTGTGTCTTATCCGAATATCTTGTGCAAAACTGCAGATGTGTCCTCAGGAAACTTGGAGAGTGCAGCGTTCACTCACAACCACGGCGGGAAGGTGCTGTCTGACGGCGGCGGGTACAAGCGCCTCAGGTGCATTTTGTCTGAGATGTGGAGCAACGTTACCAGACGGGGGGGAGGAGGTCATCCCGCCCTGAACGTACTGTAAGCTGTCATAACTTCAAAGCGCTGTGAGGTGCTTTTATGGTGAGAGCATATGCTTTTCATATTGTGCATTAAATTCAATCCAAATACGATGGCAGGTGACGTGCCGCAAGTCCCCCTTATGACAATATGAACTTCTTTTATGTGTGCATGTCTGGATTTGCCAAACAGTGAATGCAAGCGCGTCTTATTATGTTGCGTATTCAACCGTCACAAGAGACATAGGGCAATGAGGGGTGTGTGGTGAGGTTCATTCATGGCCGGTGAGGCACGACCCTCACTGGGGTCGCGGGTGTACGCTGGAGCCTATCCCAGCTGACTTTTGGGCGGGAGGCGGGGCACACCCTGGACCGGTCGCCAGCCAGCCACAGGGCACAGATAGACAAACAACCTTTTAATTTCAAATTCATACCTACAGAAACTTTGGAGTTGCCAATGAACCTAATCAGCACTAGGTCTGGTACTATGACAAATAATTAATTACACAATAAATGAAAAGGGGCCGCTCGGTGGCTGAGTGGTTAGCACATTGGCCACACAGTCAGGAGATCTGGAAGACCAGGGTTCAAATCTTCGTTGGGCATCTCTGTGTGGAGTTTGCATGTTCTCCCCGTGCGTGTGTGGGTTTTCTCCGGGTACTCCGCTTTCCTCCCACATTCCAAAAACATGCATGTTAGGTTCATTGGCGACTCTAAAATTGTCCATAGGTATGAATGTGAGTGTGACTGGTTGTTTGTCTATATGTGCCCTGCGATTGACTGGCGACCAGTCCAGGGTGTACCCCGCCTCTCGCCCAAAGCCAGCTGGGATAGGCTCCAGCATCCCCGTGACCCTAATGAGGATAAGCGGTACAGAAAATGAATCGATGAATGAATGTTGTAAAAGTCAAATCTGAGCTTGGATATACAGTATATATAATTCTCCATTTTGTCAGTCAAATTAATTCATCCAGTCAGCAAAGCACAAAAATATATTTAATGCATTTAACTTGCTCCTCTCCAGCTGCTTTAAAACAAAAAAACGGACAAAACGCTGGCTGTTCTTCTCTGTGGAAGGACGGCAGCGACAAGCACCTTCCAGCTCACCTGCGCTCCCACCCCTTTAGGGCGAAACGGGTACTGCAAGCGTCTAACGTATGACATTGTATTTTATTGTCCGATGAATGATGGTACATTTAATTTAAAAACAGTACGCGGGCTGCAGAATGAAGCCGTCATCGTCCAGTTTGGTGCACTTCCACAAAATGTTAAAAACAATTGGAATCATACATAAATACATTCATAATACAGTTCAATGCTCGTACTGTATATTCACATCTACTCCATGTTACCGTTATTTGTTAAATGCTCTGCCTGAGCCGCCGGCATATTCACTCCCCGGCGACAACAAGGAAAAGTCGAGTCAATAAAGACCCCTGACCCTGGCCTGTCTCGCAAAGTCCTGCATGCTTGCCGGAAGTGGCGTACCTCCAGATGAAGTGACTCGTTTTGTACACTCCAGCTGATTTCCTCGCCGCCGCCACACAAGAAACCTACTTCTGTGAATCAGAGGAGGGGATTAGAAAAACCTGACTTTCCTGCTCGAGCGTTCCAGGCGAACGCGGACTTGTCGGCCCGTATGTACGTCAAACAGCGGGACGTCTCATTCGCCTCCCAGTAAGCGAGCGTGTGACTTCCGACACGGAGGCTCGAGCTCGAAGGGCAGAAAATGACATGCGACAACGCATCCTTCCCGGGTCAGACATAAAGAATCTACGCTTGCATGTCGATGACAGTTCTGGGGAAACTGCGAGGTCCCGGTCGGCATGGTGGCGGCGGACCCGTTTATGTCCCATGACTTCTGGAATGCCTACCGTGCAATAAGGAAGCACATCCCAGGCCGCCATTTACCTCTCCTCCCTCCCATCCCCCCTCACCCCCGTAATCATGTTAGCTCATACATAATCGCATTTCAATTACTGACAGGAGTGTGACCCTTGGCTCCCAACACGCCTAATCTAATACATGTGTTTCCTTTAGGACAGAGGGATGCCTTGTTTTGCCAGACAGAGGAGGCAGCGGGAAAAACGGAGCACGCATCAACATGCCGTGTCATGCCGTGGCTATAAAAAGGGACGTCCCTGTTTCCTTCTGATTCTGCTTGTGAAGCCGGCAGCTATTTTTAGCGTTCTGTATGGAGCGTAGATGTGTGCCAACACCGGACTGGAAAGGAGGAGAGGACGCAAGTCAGGAGGAGGATGCTGCACGAACGCTTACCTAACTACAAGTTCAGGGGGGAAGACAACTGCAAGGTACTCCGCCGTGCATCCCCGGTTCAGCGTTCCCTGAAATGTCCCCCCAAAGAAAGCGGGGGCGTATGAACTGCTGTGTGTACACGTCACTGACTAAATACGCGCTAGAAGACCTTCCTTTTTCGTCCAGACTCAGCTACTTATCTCAGGTAACTTCCTTCTCATTCACTGCTGCAGCATCACGCCGGACGCTGAGAGTCGACTGACTTCAACGGGGGAGCGTAGAGTGGATTGTTCCACTGAGCAAAACTGGACGGTCATTGGATAAATGCTGGGCTTTGTCCCGCCCATTGGGTGCTCGGCATCTCTGGGAGTCCATAAGGCAGCAGGCTGGCCTGGACGCTCGGCTTCCGCATGGCGACTGGATGATCCGTCTGAGGCGGAATCCCGTTTTGACTTACAGTAAAATGAGCGAATCAGCGATTTTTTCAAGCTTTCATTCCGTGGTTCTGAACTGATCCGGAGACTTTACTGATCCCCAGTGACTTTGTCTGAGGTAAAAATGACTAGGAACAGAGAGTAGAACTTACATATAAAAACATTTTCGATGTAGGCCGGGAAAAATGAGCCACCCCTCCTTGAATGACCAGCACCCGCCTCTGGTACATATGTATCCTAAAAAAACCTTTTGGGTTTCCAATGACATCTCAACTGAACCCATTGGATAAAAACTACGGCATAATTCTCCACCAAAACTCTAGGGGCAGTGTTGATACCAGTGTTTCCAGGAGGCTAGTGGGAATGTTGCTCCAGGTGGTGAAGATGGTTTCATGGAGGGCATCCACTGTCTGGAATGGATGTCCATTATTATTATTTTTTATTGCCTTTTGAAGCTCAACCTAGAACCTGCAAACAGTGCAAACTGTATGTTCTGTATGTTATTCCAACTGAGGGTAAAACTTTCTTTTTGGTCCTATTTGGAAATTGCATTGTTTTTTTGTTCTCTCTTACGGCGGACGTTTTGGTGCTTCCACGAGTGGGAAGAAAACAGAAAAGCCCGCCAATCACAGGTCTGAGGTCTGCACACCGCAGACGCACCTCCACATTTGTCGGTTAAAGAACATGGTGTAAATATGGTACATTAGAGGGCATTAGACCATTAAATACAGAAGGTCCTCAAGTTATGGCATTCTGTGTTGGGCTCCCATATATTAATAAAAAAAAACACTTGATGAGAACTTGGAACAGCGACCGCAGCGGATGAATACGCACCTGCAAGGATGCAGGGGACACTTTGTCCCGCAGTTATGCAAAGTAAATAAGATTGCTTATTGGTTCACTTTTTTCACTTTATTATGTCTCCCAAGCTTAGGCAGGCTCTTCTGGTGGACGTTTGGCAAGGAAAAGAAAAGCCAACACCGTGGATAGAGGAGAAACACTCAACAATATCGGCCATACTTTAATCCTCAACCAAAATAAGGATCATATCTTGTAGCGTGTTTTGCAATTACTATGAAAGTGACAGTGATAATTAAGCAGTGCAGTGGTCATATTATCGGGATGGTAAGGTTTGAAGACCATAATCAACATCACAGCCTTATGTAGATACAGGCGAAGGCTAACGGATTTCTCCTCCCCATAATATTTTTTGAATTACTTAATTAGTTTAGCAAATAATTTGCTTCTTACGACTCTTTAATTACATTTTGAATAACCGTATTTTAAATGTGTTCTATGTACAGTGTGAGTGACTTAGGTATACATTTTGGTATGATTTAGGTATATGAGCCAACTTACACTAACAGTTCGGAATGGAACTTGAGGACCACCTGCAATGGAAACCATTGCCAATGTAGTTGTTTGTGTGCTTTCTAGATCTTCCAGACTCTGCGTCTTTTCCAGCAGTGTTTCCTTGGGTTTCCTGCCTCCCGCCTTAACAGTCTGTGTAGTTTGCTTCACCCCTCTGCCCTCCTCCAGCCCATTCCGCTGTGATTGGTCACAACTCCCAAGCGCTCCCGAGGACTTCCAGACAGCTCCCGAAACCCCACCTCCTAATTCTGGCGGTACGGGAGTTGGTGTCGGCTTTTAACAGCTATTAGCAGCTCCAGACAAGGGTGAGCTTGAAATTTGCATGCGTGCAGGTGTGTACAAAAAACATACGTAGGAGACTGATAAATTCTTACTTACAGCTTGCTCTTCTGACTCTTCAACACAATCGAGTAACACTGGAAGGGCGTCGGACTTCAGCAACAGTTTGCCGGATAGTCCAGCTTTGTACTGCTAAAGAAAATAAGCTTTCCCTCACACCCAAACAAACATTTCCTGGGAGCCTTTGCTCAACATTGCCCATACAAGGAAGTCCGGGTTTTGTGACGTCAGTGGAACTCTGAAACGCAGCGTGTTCAGAGCCATCCAAAACTGCTTTCAAGGCTCACTTCCAAATGCGCAAACCTCGTTATCTGACTCGTTGGCATCGTTTAACACGCGAATACAACACAGTAACGGCATTCATAGGTCAGAAGTAAGGAAATAAGTAATTGTAAATTCTTGGGATTTACATTGCACATAACTGGACACTCGCACTTGTAAATCATTCCCAACACACTGAATTTCAATGCGATGAATAGAAACTGTGGGGTGGGTGGTGCATGCCGTGGACGGACAAACACAAATCCCATCCTCAGCGGGACACGACGATCCCACAGACTGCAAGTGTGTCTCTATCATTTACTGTATGTGTGTGTCTGGGGGTGTGTGTGTGGGTGCGTGGGGGTGTGTGTGGGTGTCAGAGGCCTTTCTGTAACCCCACTGTTCAGGAGAGTGGAGAAAAACACCGCAGACACCCTCAGCCATAAATCTACCTTTCCCCCCCATCTCTGCCCGTCCCACTGGTAAGCTCATTTTTCCTGCAAAAAAACCCTTTTCCCCTGCTTTCCTTCTCCCTCTTACTGTGTCTTCCATTCTGTAATCTCACTCTGTCACTCTGGGTCTCCATGCTTAGCGGCCTTGTGTCATTATTATGGGCCAATTTGTGTCAATGCTAACATCCTATTCATCATTGGGGGAGAACGGTTTCCTCCAGGGCTCAGGGGGCTCGCATACCTCACCTCTCACATTTTCACCATGGTGGCATCCGCTCCTCTAAGGGGTCAAAGGCCAGAGTTCCAGACCTCCTGAGTGATCACTGACTGGTCGGGAGCCCCCATCCCCTGCCCCAGCCCCCATCCAGTGAGGCACCCAAAGCTTTCTTACATTTCAAGCTCTCCCCCACCTTCACTTTGCTCCATTCCACTTACTTCCCGTCAAGTTTATTGATAATTCTGTCTTTCTTTAGTTGTCTCGGCCACACGCACATATTTACACCGCAGTAAACAAAAAAGGAAACAGCACATCTTTGAGCCGTAATTAAGCGAGTGCATAAAGTTGTTATGATTAGTTACCTGGTGTGATTTACACCCTTTCCCCTTCCCGAAGCCTTTCTAAAAACTTTCTCCCACCCACCAACCTCCACTGACCCAACCCCCTATCACATCAATGGCTGACAGCCCTTTCTCTCACTAAAACCCCAGCATGCGGGACCATGGTTTATTTCTTATGAATGAAAGGGCCAAACGAAAGTGCATTCCAGTCCCTGCTTTGAGGGGGAGCAGCTGGCGGTTTGCTGGAGTCCGTGTCAGACTGTCTGTGTTTTACCTCCTTGTTTGACACGTCGGAGAGTCAGATGGAATACAAAAAAATCACTATCATCAGCAAGAAGCGGGATGGGATGGCTGAAAACTGCAGCGCTGCCACCTGGTTGCTTCTCGTGTGAACCCAAATAAACCCCATATGTGTTTATTTGTGACCATGTTGCAAATGATTTAAACTCTCAAAATGACAAACACGCATGCTGGAAAGATACAGCGGTACCCCAGTTTTGAACACCCCAGATTCGCTTTATGACAAAAATGTAAATCAAAATGTTGCCTTGGTTATCATACGCTGTCTTGGTTATCGTACAATATCATCTGAATAAGATATACTTTGACTACGTTCACACTACAGGTTAGTTCCGATTTTTTTTGCTCATATGTGACCTGTGTCCAACTTTTTCATGTCAGTTTGAACAATATAACTCAGATTTGTTTCAACTGCGACCAAAGCCCCTTTTGTAGATATACTGTAAGTCTGATATGTATGCAACGCTACTGCAGTCTGAATGTCGGGGTCGCACATATTTGAGCTATAAGTCATCGAAAGGTGTGTTTTGCAGTGCAAAAGTTGGTGAATAGTACTCAAAAGTTTTTCTTATCATCCGAAAATTCACGTCAATATCCCACCACTCCTGGCTCCGACACCCCCCTGCAGGTTCCCAACAAACTGCCATAGACAAAAGTCTTGACCTCATCCTTCTTAATCGCCCTAGTTGAAAATGTGGACCCTGGTTGCTTAAAATCCTCGAAATTGCCACAAAGGACAGATCACAATGGCGGAAATGTTTACATGTGTGTGATGTTTTACACAAGAGCAACTCACGTCTTTTTGAAAATGTTTTTTTGTGAAGGAGGACTTAAGACGATCGGATTTGAACCCTGCAGTTTGTACATTACAATGACATTCTGTAACACAAATTAAATTGTTACACAGATCAGTCAGTTTGGCTTGTACTGTATGATTCTGTGCAGCACGGTGGATGAGTGGGTAGCATGTTGGCCTCACAGTCAGGAGATCAGGGTTGGAATCTCTGTTGGGCATCTCTGTGTGGAGTTTCCATGTTCTCCCCGTGCGTGCGTGGGTTTTCTCCGGGTACTCGGGTTTCTGCCCGCATTCCAAAAACATACTATTATTATTATTATTATAAAATTGTCCATAGGTATGAATGTGAGTGTGAATGTTTGTTTGTCTGCCCTGCGAATGACTGGCAACCAGTCCAGGGTGTACCCCGCCTTCCGCCCAAAGTCAGCTGGGATAGGCTCCAGCATACCCACGACCAAAAAAAGAAGATAAGCGGCATAGAAAATGCATGGACGGATCATTCTGCAAACTCAAATGCCCAAAGAACCCAACACGTTGGTGACTCCGTCTTGTTGTGTTATTAATACAATGTACTGTCTTCATTACAAAACGTTAACCTGGAAGTCATTGGCATTTGGAACGGATGAATTGGCTTGGGATTCTAATGGGAAAATAAATGTTTACATTTTTGTAAAATTTGGTTTTAGACCAACCCTTCAGAGAGGATAGAAAACAAAAACCAAGGCACCTCTGTACATATTTGAAATCAGCAGCGGCGCTGAAAGGATTCCTTGTTGTTGTGAAGTTCCCGGTGACGGTATTTGCAGTAAATTTGCGCACTGAATGTTTGGCTCCGGTGTGTCGGAGGCGGGCATGGGGAAAGAAGGCATGTGGGGCACGCAGGTCCGTCTCCGTTTCTCTCCCTCTGCCAGCTTCTAGTTTTGCCCAATTACACCTTTAACACAAGTGGGCCGCTGTGGACATTTCTCAGGGTGTGAGGTCAAGCATTTCCTGTGTCTGTGAATGACCCAACGTCAGGGGAATTGTCTCGCAGGGGGGGCTCCAGCTCTCCCTCCCTCCATCATTCACTGTTTTTGACCCCTCCTCCACTAAGCCCTGATCCCCAGACCTCCAGCGTTTACCAATGAGCCAGATAGTTGGGACTTGGCCTCTTTGACTTGTGAGGGCTCTCCCCTCTCAAACACAAACAAACAGGGGAAGGCCTGCGGACCTGCGCGTGAAGGCTGCACAATCTCACCTGCGCATGCCGCGGTCGTGAGTGGCGGGTGGAAAATCAGGACGTCGTGGCGAAACCCGAGCTAGACCGCGTACGGAGGTAACTTGACAGGATCGAAAGTTGAAATCCATTCGTTTTCGGTGGAAGTCACAAGCAATCCGGCCGCATTTGCAGTATTGTGCTCTGCTTCCGCTTTGACACTCATCATTCTCCGGTTACACGGACAGCTTTTCTACTTTCTCATGACCCCCCCCCCCCCCCCCCCCCCCCCCCCCCCCCCCCCCCCCCCCCCCCCCCCCCCCTCCCCTCCCCTCCATTGTTAGGAGCGCACCTTGAGGTGGCTTTTGCTGCGAACCTGGGTGATAATTGGGTATCTAATCTAATCTAAATGACAGAGGGTGTTGGTGCGGCCGCATGTGTGTGCGTGTTGACATGTGCGGGTGAGTCACAGCTTCAGGAGGAGTTGCAGGCCACCTCACAATGGTAGTGTACCAACAGGTTGGGTTCCCACACCCAGTAGGAAAATAAATACTCCATAATCGCCTCCCTTCAAAACAGGCAACGCACGCGGGGTGAACGGAAAATGGCGCATTCCATGGGAAATCCATAGCGAGCGAGTACATGCTCGCTCCTCTGCGCTGACGTTGCAGAGACACAAGGGAGAGATTAGCGGCACATCTGGGAGGGCCGCAAAATCGGGATGAAAAGCGGTGGAGGGAGATGGGGGTTAGGCCACCTATTTTTGTTAGGCGTATCGCGAGAAATGCGGTAAACGTAGGACGGAGAGAGTGGAGGTAAAAATCCGTGGCAAGAGCTTGGTGTCATCAGGCGGTGACAGTTTTCTGTTTTCTTTCATGCATTTTTTTTTTTTTTTGCAAACATCGAGAGAGTGTGTGTCTGCAGCAGAGGTGGACATAGAAAGTGCATATTTGCATACGTGGGGGGGTTATTCTACACAATTAATAAAACATCGTAACAATGGTGCATGGGGGTGTGTGTGTGTGTTGGGAGATGCGTCGTGGAATGAAAAGTGGGTTGTGTACTGGCAAAAATGATTAAATATGAAAAAATGGAAGAAGAAAAAAAACCAAGATAGCGATACATAATCATAATCACGAAGACTCTTATGTAACTGTGCCATGTTATAATAAATATTTATAACAAAAGTGTATAATGTAAAATACATTAGTATGTGTTAAATAAATAAATAAAATAGTAATAATTACAAATCAAATAATATAATCATTTTATACTTATGTTAACCGGGCCGCACCGTTGAATGGGTGATGACCAGCGATGTTGTTTGGTTTAGAGACAGTGCCGCTAAGGAAAAGACAGGAGGCAGAGCTGGAGGTAGCAGAGATGAAGATGCTGAGGTTCTCTTTGGGTGTGACCAGGATGGACAGGATCAGGAATGAGCACTTTTTCAGAGGGACAGCACATGTTAGAGGTTTTGGAGATAAAGTCAGAGAGGCCAGACTGAGATGGTTCGGACATGTCCAGAGGAGAGATAGTGAATATATTGGTAGAAGGATGCTGAGTTTTGAATTGCCAGGCAGGAGGCCTAGAGGAAGACCAAAGAGGAGGTTTATGGATGTGGTGAAAGAGGACATGAAGGTAGTTGGCGCAAGAGAAGAGGATGCAGAAGACAGAGTTAGATGGAGGCAATTGCTTCGCTGTGGCGACCCCTAACGGGATAAGCCGAAAGGAAAAGAAGAAGAAGAAGACCGTTGAATGAGTGATATGGAAGACCTGGGTTCGAATCCCCGCTGGGAATCTCTGTGTGGGGTTTGCATGTTTTCTCCGGTTTCCTCCCACATTCCAAGAACATGCATGTGAGGTTAACTGGCGACTCTTTGTCGTCCACAGGTATGAACGCTCGTTTGTCTGCCCTGCGATTGACTGGCGACCAGTCCAGGGTGGTCAGCTGGGATAAGCTCCAGCATGCCCACGACCCCAATGCGGATAAGCGACATAGAAAATGAACGAATGAATAACAAGAATCACGATTCATTTTATGATGTTTTTTACTGACTGATTGGCTAGAGGTTAGAGGTATTTATTGCCAAGGGTGAACCCAGGAGAAGGTAGGGCCCGAGCACCCCTCCACCCAACTAGCCAAGGCCAGGCAAACCACCACACATAACCCCTAGACCTCAGTCCTAATTCTCCCTGAGTTTGTGCATTAAAGAGACAGTTGGGAGTTTTTGACATGAAGTTGTATGACATCCCCAACAGCAGCGTAGTGCACTTTCACCACCCACTTGGTCCCGTGAGCGGAGTTCTGGTCGGATTTCGGTGATGAGCAATGTTGAGGAGTGATGAGGAACGCTTCTCAAAGCACTATTGTTTCAAAGAGTACTGTACATGTGTATGTGTTCCACCGTGTTTACATGCACGGATGTAGACTTGGAGCGGATGAAGACTGCTGGGACACAACAGTCTCCCGTTGCGGCAGTCCCCATCCGCCGTGGAAGACATACACAGTTATGGACAGGTGACGTTTTCTTTTTTATTGTATTTTTGCCAATGAAAAAACACCCGCTGGATGTAAAAGCCGCCTAGGACAACCTTGTGCAAAGATTTTTGGCCTCCGGGAAAGGATTGATTGGATTTACATTGTTTGTACTTGGTTAGCATACGTTTCGGTTAGAGTCAGACCTTCTGGAGCGGCTTGATGACGCTAACCGAGGTTTTGCTGTATTTTTATGACACTTTTTCGAGCAAGGGCTCATAAACACACTTTGTAATGATGAATGCAACTTGATGACAGAATCCCTTCGGTAGTGCCCCTCCCACAATCCTGCAAGGCAACCGAGCATCGGATGCAGTTAGTGCAATGACCTCGCATTTCCGTCTGCCGAGTGCACAGAAGCGGAAACAAACGGATGAAAACAGACTCCTCTGAGAATGTTTTTTGTTTTGTTTTGTGTTTTTTTTTTTTTCGTGTTTGGCCGACAGAGGAGGCGGGGAGAAATGAAAAGTAGTCATTTGTGACAAAGAGCCAAACTATGAGGAAACCACGCTTGTGTCTGAGACAGGAAGTAGGAACGTTGAGCCCGCTCTCAGCCTCAGCTGTTGTTCCAGGCCGCAGATTTATCACACGAGCTGGGAAGGACCCTCGCGAGCAGCCGTGGAGGGGCCGCGGGCTCGCTCAAGTTACGAGATGACCCTGAACACCAGAGCGCGGCAGGTCTGGTGGATGAAAGGAGACCTTGTGTCGGCCTCTGCCGGTCCCTGCGACTTTAAGTGCTGCCCCACGCTAAGATAAAGCCAACCTTTAGAGAGAGAGGAACTACCTGGCAAATATTTGTGAGCGGGACTCACATTATGGGCCATAGGAAGAGGAAGAAAACCCAACCGGGTGGAATATGGCCTAAAGCTATTAAACACACCGAGTTCTTTTCCTTCACATTCTTCGACGTGGAAAAAAAGGGAGAACAGGATTGGGAAGGTGGAAGGAGTGGGTGAGAAAGACTAACCTGCGCCATACTAAGGAGTTCGCCATTACTGCAAAGCTTTTCCAGGTTTCCACCATCTGTCACTTTTATGAACAGTCCGGTAGGAAATTGGGTCTTTGGGTTGTTTGGCTGGGGGAATAATGAGCCACTGAAAATGATTGTTATAGATGACCTCTTGGCATGGCTCTCATATGGAGCCAATCAACACGCAGCTCCAAAGGCCGTCCAACAATCAGGGATAAATCAATTGTGAGTTACGGGTCAGGCATACGGGGAGGCCTGGGAAAGCAGCCCTATTGCTGAGGGACTCCCCGAAAAACCTTCTTAGGGGTGTCTGAGTGTTCTTCCACGCCGAAATCATCCTTGCGTTGTAGACGCTGGACAAGAAAAGTGCCGCCACCCCCCCCCCCAAAAAAAATGCTCCCAATAATTCAAGCACACAATTGTTCATAAGGTCATGGCCGTAAAATGAACGATTTAGGGGCGTCCAAAGTTTTCCACTGAAAGACGCATACTTAAAAATTAAAATTTTTGCTGTTTTGCTCTTTTTTTTATTTTTACAAATATTTTTTCTCTTAATATTATTATTGTCTCATCCAATACACACAGCGTCCATCCTTTATAACAGTTAATTGGTTCCAGACCTTACCACGATAAATGAAGTCGATGATAACAAACATGTACCATTTCCACACTGAATGGGAGGAGAACTTTTTTCACTCTGCCTTGTTGGACATGCCATAGCTGACTTCAAGACTTCAAGCAGTGTTAATGTAAGTTAATGTCTCATATTTTGTGTCATTATTGCCGCCTAATGACCAGAATACCACATATCACTTGCATTTCAATATGTTTTGACTAATAATAGGCCACAGTCTACCACAAAAATGCAATTTTTGAAAAAAACGGAGCCGGTTTGGTGGTCCATTTGGAAGAAAATGGATGGATGGATGCATATTTAAAGTAACTGGCAATGAAAACATAGCATTATGAATCCAAATGCTAATGGCATCAATATCAGTTCAGACCTTATACATAAAAACCACATTATCTGTCATGGCGGTTTTCTTCTGGATCTCTACCTCCGCAGCTTTTGAAGATACAACAAATCCATCGGCACACTCCAGATTCCACAGTGTCTTGGCTACATACATTAACCCAGTTTATAGCTTCCTCTTCCTACGATGCAAATTCCAAAGGTGCCCGATTCTTTCATATTCGGAGTCCTAGTATCCGTAATGATCCCATTATCTGGATCAGCCTTTGATATTTTGTAAAACCAGTTGGAAAATTAATTCTCTGACCGTTTTTTGTGGGGTTCTACGCACAAATGCGGAAAGTGGTTAGATCTTTTTTTTTTTTAATTCCCGGATCCAGACGGTGATCCGGCTCACCCCCAAAATTGAATCAGTTCTTCCGTATCGCGTTTCCGACAATTCCTGAAAATTCCACCCGAGTTCCACCAGAACTTGTAAAGTTATTTTGAACAAAAACAAACAGATCACCCGTACCAGAACTACAGTGTCTAATTTGTTTATCCGAGTGTTTTAGCCTTTTTCTTTGGGGTGGGATCTGTTTATTTGTCTGTGCCTCATTAGCGGCGCTGCGTTTAAATAGGGGGTGCCCGGCAACCGCGCTCATTTAAATGCCCTTTATTTTCAAAGGCAAACGTCGCACATGCCGGTTTAGCTTTGGAATGTTTTGTCGTTTTGCATTTCAATACCAACCGCGGTTAGCTTTTTTTCATTTTTTTTTACAGTTTTATGGAATGTCACAATCCTATGCGGAAAGGTTTGACCCCGGGACGGACTTTGTCTTCTGTTCTTTTATTGGTTTGTTTTTGTTCGGCACAGGTAAAAAAAAAAATATTAGCAATTACCACAAATCAGACCAGTGTCCTGAAAAGGACGGACTTATATAGGGGTGGGGCGGGGGACACCGGGGGGACATCCAGGATGAAACAGGGATGGGTGGCAAAATAACGAGAGGTATGTATTCCAAGCGATCTATTACTTGCAACGCCGAGCCCTCTTCGGATGTCCCTGAGACAAAACACCTGATAAGGGTGATTGTGAGCGGCATTCCTCAGCGTAATGTGTGTGTGCTGATGAGGGCACGTTGTGTGGTCAACTGTGCACAGCCAGCTGATACCACCAAGACCTCACATTCTCCAGTAAAGTTCCCACGACTGTAATACAAAAGCTGCATAAACAATGTCAGTATGTGCATGTATGCCCTCCCGCCAAGGTAAGCGAATCCCATTACAGCATGACGACGAGCTGCAGCCGTCAATGGCGTGCGCATACGGTATAGTCCACAGCCTTTGTAGGGCATTTCATTTACGCTAATAAATACAGTGGAGAGTCAAGACACAAAAGGAATTTGTTTTCCGGAAGGGGTTTTGTATGTTAGGATTTTTGTATTAGGGCCTTCCATACATGAAATAAAACCCCTATAGTCAACGTTACACTTGTAATAGCCCATATAGTACACAAAATACAGTGGAACCTCAAGATACCAAATGAATGTTGAAAAAACATCGAGAAAATGACAAAACCCAAGAAAAATAATAATAAACGTTACGAATAATGACTCTTTTTTGGGGGGCGCGAGAGGCCATGAGAGATGCTGGTGCAAGGCCTCAGCGATGGATTAGGCTTGAGAGCAATTTTTATGCCATAAAAACGGCCACCGGGTGGCAGAATTGCTTAGAGTTGCCAATTAACCTAACATGCATGTTTTTGGAATGTGGGAGGAAACCGGAGTTCAATTCATAAATCAGTTGTTATTTTGATGTAAAAAAAAACCCCAAACTTTTTCTTGTGTTGTTTATGCTGTGTAGATATTTGCACTGTCAGCAAAGCAAAAAAAAAAAATCCCTGCGTCAAAGTGAAATATTTTCCCAAAAACCTTCTTTTTCTCCCTTTTTTTTTAGCGGGGGACTGACATTTTCCCAAAACTTAATGAAGACGGGAATCTAATCTTTCTTTCGGTAGGTTCCATGTTGACATAGCCATAGAACAACTGTCCAAAATGGTCGGTACTGAAGGGGTTGTCTTTTGAAAAGTGGCTGGGATGGAACGAGTTAAGGACAAAAACCTACGTCGGCGTGTGGACGGAAGGCCAAAACGCACGGAAAAGTCCGCGCTTTGAAAAATCCGTACTCGTGTGAACATAGAGGCTCTCACTTGGGTGTGATGTCTCCTGGGATTTTGCAGGGGCTCGGCCCAAACGTAACACATACCTCCCCGTGGCTGTAATGGCAGAGTCCCAATGCGTTTTTCCCATGCTGAAATAACCCAACGGTTAAGGCGAGTGCGTTCCTAGAAGTACGTTGTGATTGCAGCGGAAGACAACATAAACATAGAAAAACAGAAACGAGGTCACTCCCAAGTCTGTGTTACATAAGAGCGGAAAAGCTGCAACTTGTTGTGATTTCGACTCACAGATCAATAATCGCATTGTGTGTCTCTCTCTCTCTCTCTTTCTCGTCCACTAAGTAGACATCAGGTTGGTCTGGTTTCTCGTGATTTTGGCGTGGTGGAAACTTCTCTCGCGGCGTGTGAACTTCCTGACAGTTTGTCCTCCAGGCTTTGTACGAGAAGATTGGAAATGCCGGTACATCCTCGGGTCATGCAAATGCGGAGTGTCATGAATGTTATATGCGAGCATCTCACATTTCAGCTGCTCCTTGCCAAAGACGGGCGGCTTCGGTCTTGATCTTTTATTGTCCTCCGTGCCACCTGCCCTGGTTCTTATCTTATCTCAGGGCTCATCCTGCTGGAGTCTCTGTTTGAGGGAATAACTTGAGTGATGGGACGGAGACAGGCAAGTCCATTGATAAATACACGTTACAACACAAAGCGGGAAAAGGGCTGATGTTTTCCTAATTGTACAGTTGTGCGATGGAAAATTAAAAGCTTGGTTTTCGAACGCCCCGGTTTTCCTCTGATTTGGTTTTCAACAACACATTTTGTCTCGGTTTTTGTTGGGGATTCCACGTTGGCGTAAAAATGTAACATCTGCAAATATCAGTACTGGGTGTTTTCTAAAACCGCTGCATGTAGAGACGTTTACCATCACCATACGTTGGAAAGACGTCTTCGTCAATAACGACGACCCTTCCCTGTCTAAGTTTGCTTGACTATTTTGGGGCTATATCTGGACCAAATCATCCATCCATCCATTTTCTATGCCGCTTATCCTCATTAGGGTCGCGGGGATGCTGGAGCCTATAAAAACAATAATAATAATAATAATGATAATACTAATATATATATACACACATACATATACATGTATATATACACACACACATATATATATATATATATATGCATACATACATACATATACACATACTCGTACACGTATACATACACATACTGTGCACATACACATATCCATGCAGTACATATATACACACACATACAGTGTGCATATATATGTATACACACATACATACATATGTACTAATAATGATAAACATCCGAGTGGGCGATGTTTCGTGCCTCCATTGTCGATGCGGCCAATCGGAGCGGTGGCCGTAAGGTGGTCGGTGCCTGTCGTGGAGGTAATCCCAGAACCCGTTGGTGGACACCAGTGGTGAGGGATGCCGTCAAGCTGAAGAAAGAGTCCTATCAGGCCGTCTTGGCCCATGGCACTCTGGAAGCAGCTGACAGGTACCGGAAGGCCAAGCGGTCTGCAGCTCTGGCGGACGCTGAGCCAAAAACCCGGACATGGGAGGAGTTCGGAGAGGCCATGGAAAACGACTTCCGGATGGCTTCAAAGAGATTCTGGACCACCATCCGCCGTCTCCGGCGGGGGAAGCAGTGCACAGTCAACACCGTGTATGGTGGGGACGGTGTGCTGCTGAACTCGACCCGAGATGTTGTGGACCGTTGGAGGGAATACTTTGAAGACCTCCTCAATCCCACCGACACGCCTTCCAACATGGAAGCAGTGCCTGGGGACTCTGAGTCGGGTTCGCCTATCTCTGGGGCTGAGGTCACCGAGGTGGTCAAAAAGCTCCTTGGTGGCAAGGCCCCGGGGGTGGATGAGATCCGCCCGGAGTTCCTTAAGGCCCTGGATGCTGTGGGCGTGTCTTGGTTGACACGACTCTGCAGCATTGCGTGGACGTCGGGGTCTGTGCCCCTGGACTGGCAGACCGGGGTGGTGGTCCCGCTTTTCAAGAAGGGGGACCGGAGGGTGTGTTCTAACTATCGTGGGATCACACTCCTCAGCCTCCCCGGTAAGGTCTATTCAGGGGTTCTGGAGAGGAGGATCCGCCGGATAGTCGAATCTCGGACTCAGGAGGAGCAGTGTGGTTTTCGTCCTGGCCGTGGAACTTTGGACCAGCTCTATACTCTCGGCAGGGTCCTTGAGGGTGCATGGGAGTTTGCCCAACCAGTCTACATGTGTTTTGTGGACTTGGAGTAGAACCGCTGCTCTTCCGCATTGAGAGGAGTCAGATGAGGTGGCTCGGGCATCTGGTTAGGATGCCTCCCGAACGCCTTCCTGGGGAGGTGTTCAGGGCACGTCCAACCGGTAGGAGGCCTCAGGGAAGACCCAGGACACGTTGGAGAGACTATGTCTCTCAGCTGGCCTGGGAACGCCTCGGCATCCGCTGGGAAGAGCTGGACGAAGTGGCCGGGGAGAGGGACCTCTGGGCTTCCCTGCTTAGGTTGCTGCCCCCGCGACCCGACCTCGGATAAGCGGAAGAAAATGGATGGATAAACATACAAGAAAAACAACAAGAAAAGAAACAGAACCTCTTGAACAATGACCATCCAGATGACACGTGCAACAAATCTACATTAAATCTACATTACTCTGCAGTGACAAGATAACTACATCAGAGTGAAACAGAGAATGAGGAGATGTTTGTGGTGAACACCGCCATGCATCCCAAACCGGACTCCCTCCAAAAGCGAGGGTCCAACTAGGAAGACGCCGGAGCACGGCCCCCCAGCAGGCTCCCTACAGAGGAGAAGGCCTGACCCCGCCACCCCAAGAGGCAACCGCGAGTCCACTCCGAAGAGGTGCAAAGGAGACCCGGCTGGACACCACTCGGCAGCTGAGCAAGGGCTACAAGGGGGGCCTGGGCGCCAACCGCCGGAACACCCGCCGGAGGCCGGCCAGCTTCGGGCAAGCAGGTCAACCGCCCCCGAGCCCCCGGGCCCAGAATCCACCCAACCCCCCAAAGCAGGGGCCATACCCAACACCTCAGACACAACTGCCATGGGCCATTGCCTTCCCCAACGCCAGAGGCAGGCGCCCATAGAGGGCCCATGGGTCTACCCACCCCCCGTGATTCGTCCACCCCAGCCCCAGTATCCACACCAAACCCTGTCCCCACACTCACATATGCCAACACACATACACCCACACACCTACATTTTCACATATGCACCTGGATGTGCCACCCCCCCAATGCAGCGAGCAGCATCACCGCGAGCTCCCCCGAGACACGGGGCCATACCACCATACCCGGCCGCCGGAAAATCCACAGAGTCCTACACGCACGCACCCATGCACGCACGCACTCCTCCCAGCACTGCCGCCGGAGCCGAAACAACCACCCAACCCAAACCCCCCCGCCCCAGGGTGCGTCCAAGAAAACAGGGGTGTAATAGGACCCTCTAATCCCCGCCTCCCCACCCAACTAAAAGTGTTATGAGGTGTGAGATGTGTGTGTGTGTAGGCAATTAAAATTGAGGAGCCGAAACTGCGTGACACCATGGGCAAAACCACTCGCCGGCTGAGCACGGCTAAGTAGTTCTGCCCACCCTGTGACACAAGTCCCGCCACCCCAAAAATGAATGTGAGGTGTCTGTGAGTCTATGTATAGTGAATAAGTGTAATTAAAACTGGGGAGTTTGCGGCCCCCAGGGCATCACAGAAGGAGGTCATGTTTGTGACCCCCCCCCGCCACACCTCCATGGAGCACGCCCACCTATGGACAATTTAGAGTCGCCAATTAACCTTACAAAGAGGTTCTCTTGGGGTGTGACCAGGATGGACAGGATCAGGAATAAGCCCATCAGAGGGACAGCACATGTTAGAGGTTCGGATATTCGGATATTCAACATGCGACTGGCAATGACTGCAAAGACTGTTGGTTATGCGAAGCCATACCAGGATTACTTCCAATCCCCACGGCGAACGCCATCAATCGGAAAACCATGCAGTATCACACCGGATAACCAGCCCTTTTCTATCGTGCAAAACGTCGGAGTCACTAAACTTGTGGAGTTCCTCGAGCCAAGCTTTGCCGTGCCCAATCGCAAGTACTTCCCAGATGTTTGTTCACCCCAGTTGTACAATGTTGTTTACAGCCACCTTGAGAAGATAATTGCTGATGTTGTGACATATGTGTGTTAATTACATGATATGGTATCGGTTTTGGTAGATATCAGAATCGGAAATCGAGAACTGGACGATACTGGCAAAAAAGTCAATATTGGACATCCTTGGCTATTTTTCAAAATTGCGCATAACAAACTAGTCCAAGTACCACTACGCAAGATCAAGAGCCAAAACAAAGCACCCCATGAGTCGCTGACTCAATCTCCGTGCACTTCCGGTTGAGTGTGACTGCTAAATAACCTGCCACGGGGCCAAACAAAGTTGCAAGTGTCAGCGATTTAATAAAGAAGGTGAGAGTCGCCACTGTATTCAAGAAAAAACTCATTGCAAAGACTCATTTTTGCCTCAAAAATAAGTTCATCCTGACAAAGAAAGAAGAAATCAAGTAAGCTAAAGGTGTTAACAAAACAGAGACCACGAACGATCAAATATGTGGCCAAGTTGTAGTCGGTGTGGATCAATAGAGGCATAAGTGATGTTAAATGTTTAAATGGTGCTTAATTTCAGTATGATTTATTTTGCTGTGTTTTCTCAAATAACATTCTTCTTTATAAAATGCATTTTTGGTTAATATTTTTGGTTGTCTGGTACCGCCCAATTGGATTCACATTTTTTCTAAGGGGAAAAACTGCTACGTTTTCGATGATCCGAAAAAATCAGTTGAAATATTAAAGAAGAAAACATTTAAAGTCGTAATGAAAAACAAATTTTGGACAACCAGGTTGGGGAAAATGATCACATTATGAAAAAAAAAGTCAAAATATTACAAGTGCAACATGTACAAGAAAGTTGTAAAACAAACGTAGATGAGTGAATATGAGAATAAAGCCAAAATATCGAGAGTAAAAATTTTATTCTTACAAATTCAGGAAAAATAATGTCATTTTAGTAGCACCAACTGTAAATATGAAAGAAAAATGTTCTTTTTTTTAAAGCTATAATATTATGAGTGACAGACAAAAAAATAAAGTCATTTTTTGGGGTCATTTCTGGAAAATTAGTGTGGGGGAAAAGGTGTAATTTTACAGAAATATAGTCAAATTATTGTAAAAAGAAAATTTACAATAATTAAAAAATTAAAACAAAAGAACAACAAGAGCAGAAAAAACAGTTGTATTTGTATGATAATAAGGTCCAAAAATCCAAAGAAAAAAGTTGCAATTTTATGAGAATAACCTCATAATATTACAATAAAAAATCATTAAAATTTCAGTAATATTGACATGAAATGTTAGGAAAATATATATGCTCCTTTGATTAAAGCATAATATTACAAGACACAAACAATACCAAATAAAGTTGCCATTTTTGGACAACCAGGTTGGGGGAAAAATATAATCTTATGAAAATAAAGAACATGTACAAGAAAGTTGGAAAACAAACAACAACAGCAGATGAGATAATATGAGAATAAATCCCAAATATCAAGAGTTAAAAGTTGTATTCTAACGAAAAGAGGAAAACTGATGTCATTTTAGTAGCATTGACTTTAAATATAAAAGAAAAATGTTATTTTTTTTAAAGCTATAATATTTTGAGTAACAGACAAAAAAATAAATTTGTCATTTTTGGAAAATTAGGTTGGGGAAAAAGGTGTAATATTTTTATTTACATATATATATACAAAGAAAATTTACAATAACTGAAAAATTAAAACAAAAGAACAACAATAGCATTAAAAACAGATGCAATTTTATGATAATAAAGTCAAAATATCAAGAGAAAAAAGTTTATGAGAATAAACTAAATGGCATTTTTGTAGCATTGAGATGAAGTCTTACGAAAATAAACTCATAACAATTAAAAAAAGTCATTTCACTAGTATAGACATGAAATATTAAGAAAATATATATGCTCTTTTGATTACAGCCATAATATTACAGGACACAAACAAAACAAAATACTGGAAGAAAATTGGAATACTTGGAAAATTAAAAAAATTGCAACGTTGATATAAGTATTGCATATTTTTGTCTACATCATAAAGCTGAGGTGCAGTTTTCTTCTTGAAATTTACAGCATACACCTTCCCAACACGTGCTGCTTTACAAAATACTAAAATTTCAAACTAAAAATCTGTGCGCGTAAAAAAAGACATGCCAGTCAATAAATGCGATCGCTCCTCTCGAAAGTCATTACTGGACGATCGGTCTTCCACAGTAAGAAAAAATCCCAACGACTCAAAATAGGAAAGTGCAGCGAGTGCGAGTGCAGACCAGGACAGGAGAGGACCTGGAGAAACGGCCTCGTGTAAATACGCCCTCATACGTCACCCCGGAGGCCGAGGCAGCGGTGCTGATGTCGCCATTCAAGTAATTAAAAGCGCTGCGTGAAAGCTCACACGTTGCCTTCAAAAGCCTACAAAGGCAGCTTATTACCAGGTCTGAATCTCACCAGTCTTTGAATCGCTGGTGCGACGACCGACCGTCGACACGCAGATTCACTCCTGCGGGCGTCAAAGGGCCTGTTTACTTTTTACAGCGGAAAACAGACGAAAACGGGATCGTTTTGGCCGGTTGTTTACGTGACGACAGTGTTGTGGGGCCAAAAATGCAAGCATTTGGAAAGGAGTTGGACAGTGCAAGTTTCTGACAATGAAACTGCGAGCGCTTCGGTGCAAGCGTGGAAACAGGGGAGAGTGCCATGCCTGGTTGCGTGCAGGGCATGCACGAATACAAGCAAAGCAACCATGGCTGACGGCCATGTTTTGTTTTTGTTCTGTTCAGGATCATGTGCACTATTCAGAAAAGTGCATTGTATTTGCTACACTGTCGCCAGCGCGTTTATTATTGTTATTATAGCGCGGTAGATCCTCGCATATTCGCGATTCAGCCCCCCCACCCCACAATTTTGCACACATTTCTTTTTCCGCAGAAAAACAAAGAACACACCTCTTCCACCATGAGTTGATCATCTGTGTTTGCGTTACAATTAGGGCTGTCAAAGTTACGGCACGGATTTTTTTTTTTTGACGCGCGGTTAACCTGACCCTCGGCCCAGGCCGTCGTTTGAGGAGCCGTAGCAGCGGCGGTTTTGCGTGGAGCTAGAAGCTGGAAGAAATATTGAGCAGGAATGGGGTAAGAAAAGGGTCTTTTGAATGAGAGGATTAGCTGGATGGCTCTCTCAACAAGATCAAAGTGTTGCTGTGACTTGAGTTGCCATGAAGTACATCGCCTATGGGAGAAGTGAGAAGTTATTGGCGCACTGCGGGTGCTGTTTTGTCATTCATACAGTGGTACCTTGGCATAAAGTGTCCCAACTAATGAGTGTTTTTAGATGGAACGTACATTATAACAGTCTAATTGATCTTACTATGTATTGTGCAAAACTATGGCAGCAACAACATCAAATTAAAAGCTCTAAATGAATACAGAAGCACCATCCACCTGGAGTTCATTTTTCAGAGAACTTCACAAATGTGCACATTGGCACTCAATAAGGTCATCAAATCTTACCTTTCTGCATTCCCACATAGTATCAGCATTTGGGAGCAAATATGAGGTGAAAGAAAAAGGGGAAATATCCTTTATAGTTTTCGTTACTTATCTGTGTAGCGTATGAAGCTTGCGTTAAACATTAACAAATCGCGGGCTTCCTAAGTGTATATTATTTTTGCATAAAATAATAGTTCATATTTCCAATAACAATATCCCTTTACAAAAATGGAATGTTGTTATTATAGTTAGAAAGCAAAATCTTAACCACAAACAGATTTTCATCCTGCAATTAAATTCAATTTATTTTGAGTTAACTACGGACAAAAAAATACAATTAATTGCGATCAAATATTTTAATCGAGTAATAGCCCTAGGTATAGTATAAAATGTACACCATACATGTGCCACAGTGTTTACGTCTTTGAGCTTCACCGATCATGTATGAGGGTTCTGGACCCGCATCTCATCCAACTCCATTAGTCACTTTTATTGCAAATGTTGATCGGAAACCAAGGAGAGTCTGCGCCAAGCTCGCGGGAGGATTTGTTGAAATGAGACATTTTTTATGGCCCTGTCAATTACCCGCACATTATCGCCATTCACTGCTGGGCATGGAAGTCTACTGTCAAATCCACACTATTCCACCGTTTCTTCGCATAGTGACATTGATAACTACTGCTGTGCATTAACACGCGTTTGTCTCAACATCAGGCCAGGGTGGCACCCAACGGTGCATCCTCAGTATAGGCTACTGCAACAATGTAAGCATCCGGCTGCCCTGCCAGAGAACATCGCCCAACAACCGCACCCCTGGGAGCCCTGAGAAGGCCCAGGCCCGTAAAGTAGCATAATGTAGCACAGCATAGTAGGCGTAGTGTACATTGGTAAACCTCCGTCCCTCTACGGACAGCCCGGGCTTTTGGCCGAGTGGTCAGCGCTCTCGTCTTCCATTACAAAGGTTCTGTGTTCGATCCCCGGCACGGGCAGTGGAATGACACCCTATACGACTATTCCAAGATTCCGATAACAGATCTAATTATTTACTGAAACTGACAGATTGACCGCAAGATGGAGTGTCAACAATCCATGTTTTGCTCACAATTCAGGTCGAGAACAACGATAACGACCTTCACTGGTATTGTGTTGGGAGGAGGATGATGTGTTTTACTGGCAGTGATAGCCACAACGGATACAACATTAGCCATCACTTGCTTCCCCTCCTCCAGACCTGGAAGAAGTGACGAAAATTTTTAAAAAATGGTAAATATTTCAATGAAGGCGTACATCTAACACAATAAATATGCCTTTTATTTCTCATGGCGTAAATTAAAGATTAACATCAGTTTTGGTGCCAAGAGGACATTCAGTGTCATTCATATGCATTTTAAAATTGTATATATTCTATAGAAAAGTGTTTTTGTGATGTAATTTTTGGGTGTCGGGTACGGATTCGTTGGGTTTGTATGATTTCTTATGACAAAAATGGATTCAGTTAGAGTATGTTTTGGTTTTAGTCAGGACTTCTGGACGGGATTGATGACGCTAACTGAGGTTCCACTGAAACTAGATTTTTGTAAAATCTCCATACTGGCCAGAGTTTTCCAAAAACTCATTTTTTCTGGTCCAAAAAAAAAAAAAAAATTGGACAAAAGGCCAAAACACAGGGAAAAAAATGTTTTTTTTAAAGATCCATACTCGTGTGGACATGGCCTTAAGCACATGCATACGCAGCTAAATGAAGACTGAGCTTGTTGCTGGGATTTTGTAGCAAAAATGGACATACCAGTCACCGCTTTCCCATTTCCAAGGCAATTTGCTGACGAATCAAAATAAAATCTCTTTGTTGAGCATGTTTGCAACGCTACATTAAATTATGCACTTGGGGGGGTGGCTTAACAAACCGACATCATAGCTATCAACACAAAGCTTTGTGCGGCGGACCTCAATGTTTTGACATTCATGCTCCGGAAAAGTCCAAATATGCTATCTGGTGGTCAGGGGAAGACTTCGCACCTAAAAGCAACTAAGCGGTTGTCTGATGCATTGTAGTGCACGGTACTGTATTCTTGTGTTGGTAACCACAGAGTTATTTACATTGGAATCAAATGGTGCCAAATGTAAGACACCTCCACATAATGGAAGATCATAGCATGCTATTCATTCATGGTACCGGGCTTTTGTATGAATGACAACCTCAAACAAGGGCCTTCCATGCGTCATAAAAAATTATGCTCGCTTATGTTTGCTAGGAAACGTTTTTTTGTCGTTCAAGAGCAAACAAGGAAATGAGATTAACAAAGAAAGTTTGCACAGGGAGTAGGTCGGGGTGGCGTGGGTGGTTCAATGAAACAGTGGATTTTTCTGTAGGAGGCCGCTGTTCGACTCCTGTTTCCAGCTGGGAGTCTAGTCTGTTTTGGATCTCTTATGCTTTTGATAGATTTTACAGCGGAAGACTGCCCTTTCTTCCCCTTCAGCAGCTACAAATGGAATCTTTACAGTAGCAACCGGGTTAAAAGGACGCGTGTGCACAGCAGGGCGCCTGCAGTCTTGCGCGCAATCTTCCTTAATATTGCAAGAGGTTAGAAAACACTTTCATTTCCCTGTGACCACTCACAGAGTACCGCTCACATGAATGAACCTCATTCATCGTAGTTATCTGGTTCCAAACCCGACTGCGACAAGTGAATTTCCACAAAGTGGGATTCCTTTTTTAGAAGTAAAATATTTTCGCAGTTACGGCGTGGAAATGAACAATGTGCATGTCCTGTTTGAACCCCGGCCCACACCGTAGTTCCAGGAAGCAGTGGCGACTATGGAGCCACAGGGAGGCACAATTATTGAGCAGAAAAGGACAATGGAAATAGCAATTTTATTGGTGATTTTTTAATTTTTAAAAATTGTCATTAATCCAATGGTAGTTTGGCACACGAGATAGATAGATATGGGCGCATATCTCACGGCGGACTTTTTGCTTTGAACTGCAAGCTAAAATTGGGGTATGAGCTGCTAGTAAACAGCAGGCATAGCCAAAGACAGCTGTTTGGGGCCATATTGTCCATGTGACAATGGATAAAGAGCTACCTAAGAGCCAGCGAGATAGCAGGTAGATAGAAAGATGGACACAAAGATAGAAAGATGGACGGATAGATAGAGCCGAGGGAAAGAGGAGGGCTTTCTTCTGCACAAAGGAATAGCCTGGATTAAGTCATGAGTGGTGAGTGACATAGGTTGGATTTTTAACGAGTGAGATCACATCCTTTTCCCTAAACAGAGGAGGAACTCATCTTGGGGTGGACACGCAACTATCTGTCTGAGTTTGTGCAACAAACGGGACATCCATTACTGTGCTCAGACAGGGGCGTGCAGGCAGCCCCTCGTGCAGGAGGCTTCGCACATGTTGGCAGGCTGCACACAATCAATTGGCGTGTGTGTGCGTGTCTGTGTCTGGCTGATACGGGGTGGCGGGTTCATCGCGTTCATTAGTGATGTGTGAGTTGTAGCAGCAGACGTTGGTAATGAGAGCCTGCCCCAAGCTTTCGTATATTTACTTGCTCGCGGGTAGGATGTGATGTTGCAGGAGGGTGAGGACACGTTGGAGATGTCAACTTGGGCCTGCTTCCGGCTTGCAGCATTCCAATACCGATTCAAATATTCGGCATCGATTAGACACTAGAGGCAGATGAGACCTGTTACCCGAGTGTCAGGTAGTGAAGATAATGCATTTTTAAAGAATGATGCATTCCATTCCATTTTCTTCCGCCTATCCGGGTCCGGGTCGCGGAGGCAGCAGTTTCAGTAGAAAAGTCCAGACTTCCCAGTCTCCGGCGACCTCTTCCAGTTCTACTGGGAGGACATCAAGGCGTTCCCAGGCCAGCTGTGAGACATAGTCCCTCCAGCGTGTCCTAGGTCTTCCTCGGGGCCTTCTCCCGGCTGGGCATGCCCGAAACACCTCACCGGGGAGGCGCCCGGGAGGCATCCGGACTAGATGCCCGAGCCACCTCAACTGGCTTCTCTCGATGTGAAGGAGCAGCGGCTCTACTCTGAGCTCCTTCCGGATGGCCGAGCTCCTCACCCTATCTCTTAGGGTGAGTCCAGCCACCCTACGGAGGAAACTCATTTCCGCCGCTTGTATCCGCGATCTCGTTCTTTCGGTCATGATCCATAACTCATGACCATAGGTGAGGGTGGGAACGTAGATCCATCGGTAAACAGAGCTCTCTCTTCACCACGACGGTCTGTCGATCTTACGCTCCAACCTTCCCTCACTCGTGAACAAGAACCCGAGATACTTGAACTCCTCCACCTGAGGCAAGACCTCACTCCCAACCCGGAGGGTACAGTCCACCCGTTTCCGACTGGGAACTATGGCCTCGGATTTGGAGGTGCTGACTCTCATCCCAGAAGCTTCCCAGAAGCTTCTATATGGCATTGTAATCCTTTTTAATTATGAGTAATGCAGAGGGAACAAGCAGCAAAGCAAAGAGAGTCTTTGGATGAAGCTAATCCAGTTGATATTGTGATCCAAAAAGTTTTTGTCCTCCAAAAACATGCGTTTTTTTTTCCCCACAGAAAATACATCTTAGTCACCATAAATAATAAGGAACCATAAAAATGTATAAATACGTCATAATACAGGTAAAATGTACAGCATGCATGCACCGCCGTTATAAAGGCCACAGTTTTAGGTCTTTATATTTTTCCTCACACTTACGAGACTTCGCACTTTGTCTAGAAGTCCTTGAATGCACCATAGTTGCGTGCCACGTGAGATGCAAAAGTCAGTCAATCCGGCCTCAAAAATTTGCAATGAGGTGAACACAAGTAGACATAGTGGAGGTTAGCGTCATGCGTTTGCTCCAGAAGGTCTCACTGTGACCGAAACGGACCCTAAACGAATCGATTTTTCCGTAAGGAATAATCCAGCGAGATCATCACTTTCCTCTTCAGCACCACCTTCCTGTTTTGCCATGAGTTATTTCTTTCTCCTCACCCCAATAACCAAAAACTGAGCCGCAAAAAGTTGCAGGTGCCAGCTGAAGGCTACACCGTGACTCCCGTTCCATCTGTTCGTGGATCATCTTACATTATTATTCTTCAGTGGAGAGTACCAATACAGTTTTTACTTTAAATGCGTTTGACGCATATTTCGGGCTTAAACCTGGATTGTATCGATGGCAATGGCAATTGAAGAGAGAAAGGGATGTTTCTGCACCTGAATCTGATCATCCTGCTAAATCGACAAAGAGCACCGTGTGGGGTTTGTCCAAAGAACATTTTTATGGGTTTCAGGGCTCGACATTAACAGTAAAAAAAATTTGGACGGGCAAGTGCGCTGTGTTGTCGAGTCGCCCGAGCGAGCAAGTGATGATTATCCGCGGCAATATTTTGTCAAGAATCTCGTATTGGTTTCGCAGCAAAATATTACCACTTGGAGCGTGTTTTTAGTTCTTTCACGTCGCCGAATTCAACGGACAAATCAGGGATGTGCTTCTGGGTTAGAGAGCCAATCAGAGCGCTTGTTGTTAGCTGGCCCGGTTACTCTGGCAGATGGCGGCTGCGGCGAAAGATGGGGAAAACTTTACTTTCACACGGGGAGAAAGAAAAGGGAAGAATGATTTTCAAGCCGCCTAAACCAACCCGAGCACCCGGGAAAGCTAAAAAGCGGCCTCAAAATCTAATCAAAGAAGTTTGTACCGTCTTGGTCGGAGGAGTTTCCCCGGGTTCGCTACGACGCTAACATAAATGTCACGTTTTGTTCCACGAGTCGAGAATTCCCACAAAAAGCTGACGTGTAAGTCAAACTCCTCTTGTTATGACGCACTGGCTGTCCGCTGATCAAGTTAGCTATTAGCTAGCTAGCTCTTGCTAACGTAGCAAAGCACGCTGAATGACTTTGCAGTAGTTTGTGAAATAAGCTAAAAGCTAAAAGCTAAGTTTGAAATGTGTTAGGAATTTGGACATTGTTGACAAGTGTTGCTGCCTTTTTCGTTCTTTTAATGGTACATAGTATTTAGTAATTTACTATAGATACTAATTTCCTTCGATGCTTCTGATGAATTGCATTATAAAGATGTATCGCTACCACTTTCAACGTTGGGCAAGTACGTTTAGATATCGGTCAAGTGATGGTCAGAAAACGTATCGCAATTTGCATCTATCTGATTGGATAGATCTTTGATAAATCTCGGAACCCCAATGCTCCCAAACAAACGCATCGTTATGTCTCTGCTCCTTTCCTGCAGACCACACAGACCTCGATAAGTAGACGGCACCACGAAGCAATACTGGTCACCATCTAGTGAGCAGACTAATGATGGTGCCAAGATGGTGAGAATCTTCTCTTATAGACTTGACACTGTAAAGAAAGACTAACGGAGAAGAAACGAAGGGAGAGGGGGGTGGATTCCATTTTTGTAGAACATTTCCACCCTGGATTGGGAATTGTCCCTCGTACTGATATAATTTAATAGCCCCCACCGCTACTCCGGCACCCCTCTGCAGACTAGGCTTTCACTTTGGGGGGCCTCAGCTTCCCTCTCGGCTGACCAGGGAGCTTTCAAGGTACCCTGATGGATGCTAATGTCCGACTCTTTCAGATCGTTTTACAGGCGGGGCCTTTGATCTGCCAGCAGGCCTCTCTCCACGGGCTGCCTGTCCTGAGAAAATGTAAATCCCCACCTTACAAACACCTGTGGAAAAAAAAAAAAACCCTGCAGAATGGGCGCACAGAGCAAGCTCCACGAAAGAGAAAGAGAAGACACCGTATTGTGACATTTGGAGAAAAGGAAGCACATTAGATTGCGGTGGCGTGTCAAAGAACGGAGCGCAGAGGCAGCAGCGGCCAAAGTGAGACACCGCAGCTAACAAAGAAGGAAAAGAGGAATGGCCGCCGCAAGACGGCCAGACAGAAGGGACTTGGGGAAACGGTAATCAAGGCCGGATGAAGAATTGCTGCCAGGGTAAAACTAAGACAAAAGTCCACCTCAAGACAAGAACAAAAGTTCATCTTAAGACCCAGCGGGAAAGACAGGAAGAGAAAAGCAAGCAAAATTTGGGAAGGCTTGGAATCCAAATGTACATTTCACTAAGTGTGAAGGGAATGAAAGAGCCCCGGGAGACAGATGAGCCCTGCTGCTGTGGGGGGCTCAAGGGCTTCTGTTGGGGGTGAAAAACGTCGGAAGGAAGACGAGAGAAAAAAGTACATTAGAGGCGACAGTGACAGCAGTGAAAGAGGGCCTGGCTGGCCGGTAGCGCTGTGAATAGCGGGGCTGCTGTTGGACAGCTGGCTGCAGCTGATCAGAAGACAGCCTGTGGAAGAGCGCTTGTATTCCTGCAGCCAGCTGTTCCCGCCGGAGGCCCACGGTGACAGGACAAGGCTTGGAATTGATGAGCAGAGGCGATGGATGGAGTGCAGTGATGTTAACCTCTGAAGTGCTCCACTGTATTGCAGCTGGCGCTCACTGTACTCTCTTCTAAGAAAAGAAATAGACGGGGGGGGGTGACGGAAGACGGATGGATGCTTATGTTCGATTCTCCTTCCTCCCAATCGTTTAAATGTCGCCTCTCCAACGTGTCCTGGGTCTTCCTCCTACCGGTCGGACGTGCCCTGAACACTTTCCCATGGAGGCGTCCGGGGGAAGTCCTAACCAGATGCCCAAGCCACCTCATCTGGCTCCTCTCAATGTGGAGGAGCAGTGGTTCTACTCCAAGTCTCTCCCAGTGCTTCTCACCCTAGTTCTAAGGGAGAACTCTGCGGAGAAAACTCATTTTGGCACCTTGTACCTGCGATCTTGTTCTTTCGGTCACTACCCAAAGCTCATGACCATAGGTGAGGGTAGGAAAGTAGATCGACCGGTAAATTGAGAGCTTTGCCCTTCGGCTCTGCTCCTTCGTTAACACAACGGATCGATGCGGAGTCCGCATCACTGCACATGCCCCACAAATCCGTCTGTCCATCTCGCGTTCTGTGCATCCCCTCACTCGTGAACAAGACCCCGAGGTACTTTAAACTCCTCCACTTGGGGCAGGATCTGATCCCCGACCCGGAGATGGCACCCCACCAGGCAGACATGTGTGGTATATAATCACAGCTTTTGCTCTGTGAAAACATGCCGCATTGTGCAACAGTTCTTTGCTAATTTCCCACTGCACAGTACCAGCTATGATCAGCTCCCACACAATGGTGTGCCTCAGCTTTTAGGAATTTTCAAGCAAACGCTGCAAGGAGACGCATTAACATACCAAAAAAAGAGCAATACAGTATGAAGACATTTTATTTGAGATCACACTGATGGCAGCTAGAAGACGGAACACTGAAGCGGTGGCATTCACGGCCCTGCAAAGCCACACATTTTTGGTACAAAAATATATATACATACCATAAAGTCCGGTATATAAGTCGAATCGGTGTAAGCCCATCCATCCATTGATTTTCTATACAGCCTAAAAACAGATTTGTTCTTATGCAAGCTGCAGATGTGCACATCATAAATTGGGAATGTTAGTGCACAGACAAAAAAATAGTGCATGTAACATATATACAGTAACAATAGCCGTCCAGAAAAGTAATTTGTCGCTGTCTTCTTGGCAACTAAAACCACAAAAATCTTCCTCTTCTGTGTCAGAATTGAACTGTTTAATTCCTTCATCACACACGTTGTCGGTCTCTCGCTCTCTCTTTTCTTTTGGCGTGCTCTCAGTGTCCTGTTCATCTGGCAGTAGTCCTCTGTTTCAATGTCTTCACAACCAAATCCATTGGCATCCATCCATCCATCCATTCATCTTCTATGCTGCTTATCCTCCAATCCGTTGCATTTAACTTAAAGCGGCATCATATTTATTCCTGCAGTCAGTGTTAGATGACTAGATAGATTTCTAAGAGAACAACACGGCATTTTGTGTTTTGATTATTATGCTTGATTGTATCAAGACAAGACAAGTCCGAAGACATATGCCTGAAATTTTTGAGTTCTTACAAGACTGTTTAGTGCCATATGATTTTGACAACCACGATATGCATTTTGAAATGTTTTATTTTTGGAGGTCAGTGTGACAAGACTTAAGTCACAGAAGAAAAATTTACAAAGTCAAAGTCTAAAGTTTATATCTATAATAAGTAGGGATGTAGCCGCACAGTGGTTGAGTGGGTAGCAAATTGGCCTCACTGTCAGGAGGTTCAGGGTTCGAATCTCCGTTGGGCATCTCTGTGTGGAGTTTGCATGTTCTCCCCATGCATGCGTGGTAATCCGGTTACCTCCCACATTCCAAAAACATCCATGTTAGGTTAATTGGCGACTCTAAATTGTCCATTAGAGTGCAAATGTGAGTGTGAATGGTTGTATGTCTTTGTTTGTCTATATGTGCCCTGCGAGTGACTGGCGACCAGTCCAGGGTGTACCCCGCCTCTCGCCCAAAGCCAGCTGGGATAGGCTCCAGCATCCCCCCGCGATTCCTAATGAGGATAAGCGGCATAGAAAATGAATGAATGAATGAAGTAGGGATGTAAATCTTTTTGTGGTAAAGGATTTCATATGCAACTACGATAACGACATACAATTTTGTGTAAAGGGACATCAATATTGGAAATATGGGCTATTATCCATTCATTTTCTATACCGCTTATCCTCATTAGGGTCACGGGTATGCTGGAGCCTATAATATGGGCTATTACTTCATTCAAAAAGTGTATGCAGTTGGAAATCCTCCAGTTTATTCATGTTTTTCATGTTTGATGCTAGCGGCGATTTGTCCCGCTGTTCTTGTTCTCTGAAAAATGACGTGATGCGACGTGCTTTTGCAAAATCAATACTAAATAAAATTAATTTCAGTAAGATCAGTGCAATGCTAGTGTCAATGGCATAGCATTAGCTAGTGCCCCACATAGCTTTTTTCGGCTCTCTCGGTAGCTAGCAGCTCCTATGCAAAATTTTAGCAAGCGATTCAAAGCGGTCTAAAAATTTTAGTTGGGACAATTTATGTCAAGGTACCACTGTATAAATGACAAAACAATACCTGCAGTAAGCCATTAACTTCTCACTTCTCCCAGAAGCAATGTACTTGGTGACAACGCCAGTCACAGCTACACAAATTATTTTGGTCTTGTTGAGAGAGCCATCTACCAGGGATTTCGAGCTAATCTTGCCATTCAAAGTATCCTATCCTTTGCCCATTTCTGCTAAATATTTCCTCCCGCTGCCGCCGATGCGGTTCCACAAACTAGGGGGTGGGCCGACGGTCAAACGGGACGTGCGCATGTTAATCAATGGGAAAACTCACATTAGCACGGTGGTTCCCAAACTTTTTTGCCGCGCCCCCCTTTTGGAGATAAAATGATTTTCAGCGCCCCCTCACCCGCCAGAAAAATATGGTAATAATAAAAAGTGTTCGTGGTAGCCCCGAGCTTCCCCTGTCATAACACCGGGCACCCCCTAGGGGGCGCGCCCTCCAGTTTGAAAACCACTGAATTAGCATGTGTTTTTTAGCGCCTGGGGGCAAGCGCTGTGGAAAATAAAGCTTTCCAACGTGCCGGACGTGTCCAGTGGCCAACGTGTGCCTGTGCTAACGCAGCCATCTCTGGCCACTTCACAGGTCACCACTCAGTCATCCTTTCATGTCTGCATACTTCTTTATGCTCTCAACCACACACACTGCCGTCTCCCTGCACCTTCCTGTTGTCCTATCGATACAAAATGATGTCATATTTTTCGGGGCTCCGGGTCGGAAGAAAAACCCGGTCCAAAGTCCACAATAGCGGCATCCTCCTGTCTGCATGTCTGCTGGTTGTCAGTCAGCCAGTCTGATTGAGGCGCATCCGGCCATCCTGACTCCCCTGCGACTCGGCCAGGCCTCTGTGTCAGGAGGAAGGAAGGAAGGAAGAGAGGCCCTGCGGTCACACAGGAGGGAGAATTTGGAGAAAGGGAAGGGGGCGGGGGGTGTCTTTGCTGGACTTGATCCACTTCATTGGAGCCTCTCACTATAGAAGGGCTGTTTGTACGGCGACAAACGCAAATGTGCATGCGTGTCTGTATAGCGGAGGTGTGTGGCTCCAGCAGATCATAACAGAAAGAAGGAAGGATGTCTTCTGTTGCACTTTACTGATGCACTGAGGACTGACAATCAGTGTTGGCCTACCTGGGAGCTAAACTTGGGCATACAGGATGAGTGTGTGTTGTGTGTGTGATTCAGTGCTTCTGTGAGTTTACTGTTCATTAGAGAGTGACAGCTTACCTCAGTGGAAATTCAACTGAGTCATCATGTGCAGTGAACACTGACACACACACGCACACGCACACACACGCACACACAGCGTCCACCCACTTGTGTGTGGGGAAAAAAAGAGATAATCTATGAGTAGAGAGCATCACAGCATGGAGATTATGCAGAGTGATCTTGTTTTCAAAGTCCCCAAGAATATTTTCTTAGTTTGGAGGATGCAACCAGTTGTCTGATCTCTTTTGCGTTTGAGATCTCGACTTCCTGGTGTGAGCTGGGGGTTGACTGCCGTAACCCGATCTGCGGCGGCAGTCGTACGGCAACCTGACATGGACAAACTGCATTTTCACTGCCTGATGGGCAGTGCCCAATTTGAACATGAAACCTTTGAGAGCTTAAAAGACAAATACATCAATTTCCTGTGCAAAGCTGAAATTATTTATTGTAATATTTCAATTAAAACTGAATACAGTGTTCCCTCGTTCAGCAAGCTTAATGTGTACCAACACGGCAACGTTAAGTGAATGTCCGTAAAGTAGTCTTCCTTGTCTATAAATGGGACATTTGTGTAGTTAGAGCATAGAAAAGATGACAGAATACACAGAACAGAGCAATCAAAGTACACTTATACACAGAAAACAACGTGGCTCGAAAAAGGACTGGAAAGGACATAAAAGAACACAAGCTTATTTACACCCACCTCCTATTTGTAACACTAAAGCCACATATGTATATATATATATACATATGTGGCTATATATATATATATATATATATATGCATACATATGCAAATATATGTATATACATGTATACCGTTGTGAAAATATGTATTTAATCCTATCCTGATATATGTATGCATATATATATATATATATATAAGGATATATATATATATAAATATATTTATACATACAGTATATTATATATGCATATATATCAGGATGGGATAAAATACATATTATATATAAATATGTAATATGTAAATACATGTTTTATATAAAATATGTATTCAATCCCATGCAAATATATATACATATATATGCATACTGTATATATCAGGATGGGATTGAATACATATTCTCCCCATGGTAAGGCATATGTTACTGTGGTTGGAATTTTGCGAGCATTTCAAAGCTGAGGGTCCACTGAACTTGGATACGTTTTAGACAAAAAATAAACATTTGGAGTGTCAAAACAATCCACAACCTACAGTGGTGGGGTTTTTTTTGCAGTGGTGAGGCATCACAATGGCTTGTAAAGAGAACAGTTGCATAGTTTGAATGTCCTTTTTCCCAAATAAAGTGCCTTCCAAAATAGTAGTCGATGTACCACACGCATGCACACTTATGGTTGTGACAGTGAGAAGAACCTCCACTGTGTGCATGGTTTGTTCCTGAAGATAGACTGAATGTATGAGCTGGACATGAACCAGTAATCGAGGAATGGCCCCGCAGCCTAGAGCTAAACAGGAGACAGCAAAGTGCATGGAAATGTCAAATCTTTGCCATGGAAAAGAGTAAAAAAATGAAAGGTGGCGTCAAGTTGATGTTTTACGGCTTGAGAGCAGACCGAAGGAGAAAGCAATGACAGAGGCTTTCAATGTTTAGAAACGTTGCTCCTGACTGGTTTGCAGTTAACAGTCAAATCATAAATCAACACATCACTTCCTATATGGGGTCATTGTTTTGTTTTTTTTCCTTATTCTCTCTGTGTATATAGCTGATAAGACTTAACGTCAGGGCTTGAAAAGGCACACCCTCGCCTGCTCTTGTTCAGCGACTAAAAATAAGCGGTGAAGTAATGTGAAAAACGCCGCTCTATTTACATTCTGCTAAGTTCCAGCCTGTAGACGACACAGCCTGCCTGCAGTGTTGAATCTGGGTTAAATGACTGAGGGGAAATTTCCTGCCTGTTTTCTAGCAGTGGGATTGCAAGAATTGTTGAGAGAGTGGAGACGGAGAGACAGGTCAGAGAGTTTCAGAGATGACTTCATGCAAATGTTCTGCACACAGAGCTGCCGGGTGCTTGTGTGCACATGCACATTGTCATTCCTTCCTAATAGCCGAGGATGCAGGCGGGGGCCCGAGATAACACTCATTGCTGGGCGGACGGTGCGGATACAAATCTCTGAGGCTAAATTTATGAATGATTGGGATCAGTGGGGCACGTGGATGGATATGTGTGCTCTGTCCAGACCATGTCTTGTCCTGAAGCAGAGATCACACAGTCACGAAACCACACCGAGAGGGGAACTGTGTGGTAAAGGTTACATTCCAGGATCACCAGAAAATGGCAAAAAAACTAGTAACTAAAAATGCGTTTTTGACACATGGCTTGCAATCCACCTCTCACCCTCCAAACAATCCTGCTACATTGAACTTCTCCCATTTCAGACATCAACATGTATATTAAAAGTGGCTGTTAGATTTAGCTCTATAACTCCCCCCTTCTCTCTTTAATTACCATTGTTCGCTCGCAACACAGTGCAGGTTTAAGCCCTAAATGTGCCTCTCAGCCTTTACAATGTATAGGTACACTACTATGGTGCGTTCAAGGACTGCCAAACAAATCTCAAAGCTTGAGGAAAAAACATTATCACTGAAGCACAAACACATTTTAAGACCCGTAGAAAAAAGTGCAAAAATGAACATTTTGCACCGTTGTGCCTTAAGGCGGTTCAAAGTAGAGATTCAAAAATGCAAAAATAACAGATGGGAGTGAGAAAAAACGTTTTAAAGGGAGCAATTTATTGCAAACACGCATTCAAAAGAAATTGGTTGTTCATTAGCTGATTAATAGTTAAAAAAAACATAGTAGCTGCGTCATTCTTGTTAATCAGCTGAAAAATGGGTTTGGGCATGCTTGATACCAGTGTTTCCAGGAGGTTCTAATGGGAATGCTGCTCCAAGTGGTGAAGATGGCTTCACAGAGGGCATCCACCGTCTGGAACTCTTGTGCATTTTCGTAAACTTACTTTGCCATCCATTCCCAAATGTTCTAAATTGGATTTAGGATGGACATTTTGTGAAGTCTTACTCATGTGTAAAACCACAGATACCCAGAAAAGCACACAGACCGCGCAGACCTTTGTTCCCTCCATATTGTGATTCGCAGCAAAATAATAATCCTACATTTTTTGGGTCAGTCTTTGATATTTAGTAGAACCGGTTGGAAACTTTTCCTGTGTGTTTTTTTCCAAGTGCTCTGAACAATTTTTGTGGAGTTATACCCACAAATGCCGAAACTGGAAATATTTCCTGGGTTCCAGATCATCCCCAGTTTAGGCATTATGAACTGACTGATTACAACCGTGGTGTTCTTCATATGCGAAGAGAGAGCTGAGCCAAAAGGCAAAGCTCTCAATGTCCTGGTCGAACTACGTTCCTACCCTCACTTACTGTCATGAGCTTCGGGTGGTGACCGAAAGTACAAGATGAAGGGTACAAGCGGCCGAAATGAGTTTTTTCCGCAAGGTGGCTGGGGTATCCCTTAGAGAGAGGGTGAGAAGCTCTGTCATCCGGGAGAAATTTGGAGTAGAACCGCTGTTCAGTTCAAGGCATGTCTGACTGGTAGGAGGTTTCTTGGAAGACCTGTTCACATGTAGGTGGGTAGCTCTTAAAAAAAAAAGTTATTTTTCCACGATTTGGCCTATCATCCACACAAGCCTGCAGATATACGGGACTAAAAATAAAGGTTTTGGAGAAAACTCTGGTTATACGTTTGGGTATGGACGCAAACAACCCGAGTTTTGCGTTTCCAAAACGTCACTGCCTGCGACAAATTGCACAGTAATTGCACAAAGTATGCTGTGACGTCACACAGCGACCTGTATTTACATCAGAAACGACACGCATGCCCTCAGAACTGATGATATTTTCTTGCGTCTTCTTGACTTTGTATTCTAAATCAAGGTTTAGAAGAAGTCCTACCTCCTTGTCAGTCCACGAGAACGAGCCTGGCGCCTTGTTTTATGCTTCGTGAAAGTGACGAGATGACAGAGGATGATTCCGATTGGATAGAATTTTACTATCGGCGCCTACGGGTTTAGTTTGCTTATGACTGTGGTTCCCATTTTTAAAAAGTATGAGGTCGCATAAACAAACATTTTGCAATGTTTAGAGCAAACATTGAGCAACTGCTCTAAGTAATACACAAGCACAACCACCTTGGTTCTTTGGTTTCACTCCACTGCATTAACACCATCATAATTTGACACCACTAAAAAGCCAACCACTCCTGTCTGGACCTGCCTCCTCCTTTACAGGACAAACAGATTGGATCTTATACCACGCTCTCAGACTAAAGCTGTCCTATCTAGTCTGACTGGTGTGTGTCCCACTGAGTCTTTGAGCATGAACTGATGAAGCCTGCTCAGATGAGAGGTGAAATGTCTTCTAAGACAGTGGTTCCCAAACCTTTTTTGCAGGGCCCCTCTTGGAGTTAAAAGGATTTTCAGCGCCTCCTTGCCCCAAAAATATGGTAATAATGAAAACTGTTCGTGGTAGCCCTGCACCCCCCACGTCATAACTCCGGGCCCCCCAGTTTGAAAACCACTGTTCTAAGGCAACCCGAACAGTCTAGTTGCAGTCGATTAAACGCTTCACATATATTATTCTACTGTAGAGTCAGTTTTATCGAGTCATCATGGGCGTATCTCATTGCGCATTTCCACCCACACTCATGAACCCGTGAAAATCTTCAGCGGTGTTTTGGGCAGCAGATTTAAATGCTACATTTACTTGTGTGCACACATATTTGTTGCCAGTAACCTTACATAACCCTCACGACACGGATTCATGAAGATGCTAGCACATGTAAGCAAGCAACAAATGTGGTTTGTTTACAAATCGCCGGAGAGTACGTTCCTAACGCCTTAAGGTGCAGCGTTAACCTCTGTGGCATGAAATAAATGCTATGGTTTTCACAGAATGTACTGATTGTTAATTACAAAGAAATCATAAGCCCCCGGCCGTTCTTTTGTACTGAATGCATACTTATATTTCCTTGTATTTTTCTAAGTGCTGCAAGGTAGACACGCATTAGTATGACACATGATCGTCAGATGTATCTGAATATATAAAATGAAGGTTTTTTGCAGCTGCGACTAGATTTCGGAGTACCTGTGCACATTCTGATTTATTTTAGTTTCTTGTTCAGCAACATGGAATGGGCTGTTACCAGTGGTGGCTACTCATTCAAAGAGGGGAAGTTCATTTTAGTTACATTCCCAGTCTACATCATAAGTGTCTTTATTTATTTATACCTAAATTCTACCGCCCGTTCCTGGTTATTTCTACCAAAGACCTTGTCGCTGGGGATCGGTCAAGTCTCCGGATCGGTTCATAGCAACGGAATGGTGGAGGGTTATTCCTCGAGATGGCAGATCCGCTCATTTCGCTCTCAGTCAAAAAGGCATTCCGCCTCAGACGGATCATCCAATCATCATGCAGAAGCCGAGCATCCGGGCCAGCCTGCTACCCCATAGACCCCCCAAAGATGCCGAGCGTCCGGTGGGCGGGACAAAGCCCAGCGTTTATCCAATGACCGTCCAGTTTCACACAGCGGAACAACCCACTCTACACTTCCCCGTCAAAGTCAGTAAACGCTCAGCGTCCGACTGTCTGTGTCCGACTGTAGTCAGCCGTCGGGTTGCGGGGGCGAAGGCTAAGGAAGTGGTGTCAGAGTCCTGTGATAAGCAGCTGATTCTGAACAAAAGATGAAGATATTCTAGTGCATATTTTGTCAATGAAATGTACACACAGCACTGGACATTATAGGGGGAGCTGAGCTTCCCTTACATGCTTAGTGCAATGGCCACTGGCTGTTACAACGTACATGTGCCACGTAGACCACTTTTTTTGGGGGAAACCATTGGTGTGGTTTTTTTATAACCAGGGTTTCTTGTCTTTGCGGTTTTGCAGGAGGTAAAAACTTGGATTTATTTTTGGGGGCGGGGGGTCGGCCAGCTATAGTCAGTGGCAATCAAGTAGAAGTCAGGCAAGTCACGCTTGCTAGGCGTACTCAGTACTATGAAGAAGTGCTTCCCCGTGTTGAGGGAAAGTCTAAGATGGAAACAATTTAGACAATCTTGAGTGCGTAAAATAATCAAGTAAAAGAGCTTTGATTAAACCACTTAGGGACTGAGGGAGACCGATGGCGTTCAATGAGGTGTAACCGGCATATGTTTTGTTCACATTATTCCATTCCGGCAACTGGACTTCAAATGATAAAACAATTATTTTAACCCCGTCGCCACCAACAAGACATCTTTAGCCACCAGCAGAGCTAATCAGATGATGATGATGATGTAACAGAGCGCCGGCTTCATCACGTAGGTTGCCACAGCTAACAGTCCCCTCACAACCCGAACCCCTGATGAGGAGAAAGAAGTCAAATGAGCTCGTTTGCATCTTATCACCAGGAAATAGCATTATCCAAATTGTACTCCCGGGCATGGGCTTGAAAGGGATGCTATGGCTGTGGCCATCATTAGCCCCGTCCCCTGACATGCGGCCTGCCTCTGATCCATAGCCAGGGCTGGACAGGAAGGCCGAAGGTGGGCATGAAAGGGCGGGCAGCCCTGGGTGGGCTCCTCCACTCGGGCTTTGCTAATGGGCCAGCACCCATCAGGCTGGTATGTCGGAATGTGGACCGCCGCCGCTCTTGCAGACGTCAGGGGATTTGGAAAAAGCTCAACCAGATGATTGTGGAATTGAAAAAAAAGAAGACAGAGAGTGCCCACCTCCGTGCACCACACCACACAAGCAAGGCCTCAATCACAGATCATCCGCTTCTCATCTCTGTATGGGACGTTCTGCTGGGTCTGGGTCTCCTCCTTCTCCCAGGGTGCTTTGCTAGTACCAATGAGAACACAGTCTTTTCCCAGCAGTTTCCACCAGAGCGGCTATTTTTCCCATGCTCTCTCGTCATCGGGCCTATTTAGGGCGTAAAGGCTATCAAATCAGCTGATGATGCTAAAATAACTCATGGGGAACTTAAGAAATAAAAAAACATGTATTCTCCGGATAAGAATCACTTCTCAATTTAGCCTTGCTATTGTTTTTGTATCAAAACTTTCTCCTACTACAACATCTGTTTTTCCCCCAACATACTGCAGTGAGGCATGATGTTTCCCCTCCTAAACAATGAGCCCATCTACAGTGCCTTCATGCACGACTCCCTGGGAGACCAACGTGATGAAGTAAATGGCTTTTCTGGTGCTGAGGCAAACATGCAACCTGCCCGTCGACGTCATACCGCATTTGCTCCCAGCCCTTTTGTGCCGCAAAGCTTCAAAACGAGCAGCGAGGTGGCCTGACCCGAGATGAGACGTTCAAGTTATTGACCGACATGGGACTCACGGGCGCTCGTCTTAACTTGACTGGTCCACTTTCTCAACCCTGCCACCGCTAGCGAAATTAAATCAATTCCCTCGCTCAGCCTGCAAGTTTCACTGACACACGGGTGCTCGACGAAGACTCGAGTTTCACTGTTTTCACGAGTGCTGCCCAAAGACTTGAGTTTCACTGGCTCACGGGTGCTCGACAAAGAGTCAAATTTCACTAACACACGTGGGTACTGGAAAAACCCTTGAGTTTCACTGACTCACGGGTGCTCGATGAAGTCTCAGCTTTCATTGACTCACAGGTACTTGACAAAGGCTCAAGTTTCACGGAGACATGGGTACTTGACAAAGGGTCCAGTTTTACGGACTTACAGGTACTCGATGACGACTTGAGTTTCACTGACTCACTGGTGCTTGACAAAGACTTGTGTTTCACAGTTTTTAGGGCTGCCGGGCGAAGACTCGAGTTTCACTGACTCATGAGGGCTCAACAAAGACCTGAGTTTCTTTGATTCACGGGTGCTCAATGAAGACTAGGGTTTCACTCACTAAATTGATGCTCAACAAAGTCTCAAGTTTCAGAGACTCATGGGTGCTCGGCGAAGAATCAAGTGTTACTGACTCAAGGGTGCTTAGTGAAGAATCAAGGTTGACTGACTCACGCGTCCTTGGCAAAGACTCAAGTCGAATCACGGGTGCAACTTATTTCAGCACGAGCAGAACAAGTAAATGAAAAACTTTTCTTATAAAAACTTATATACTTTCAGATCCCTGATTCACTCATTTCCCGGTCCATCAAAAAGGGACTATGCCTCAGACGGATCATCCAATCATCATGCAGAAGTCGAGCCTCTGAGCCAGAGACCACCAGAGACGCCGAGCATCCGCTGGGCGGTACAAGGCCCGGCATTTATCGAATGACTGTCCAGTTTTGCACAGTGGAGCAACCCGCTCTGCACATCCCCATCAACATCAGTAGACAGCGCTCAGCATCCGGCCGTGGATGTCATGTCAGGTTACCTGGGATAAGTAGCTGATTCTGAACAAAAGATGAAGGTATGCTAGCGTATATTTAGTCAATTAAATGTACACACAGCAGTATATTTCACTACTTTTGTGTGGTTTTTTTTAGACATCCAAGAGGCAATTGGTCTTACATGGAATATCTGCACTTCATAAGCAGTAAAGTGACTGTCTTACCAGAGGACGACTATTAATAACAGTGAGACTCAGTCCCCCCGGGGGAAACACATCGAGGAAGTCATCGATCCTTCCCACCACTATATCCGGGTAGGACAAACCTTGTATGTGCCCTTTTTGGTGAGCATTCATATTTTTGAAAATCCCCCACGGGAGCTTTTTCTGATCTGGTGTAGTGACAACAAACATCCTCGGACACCATCCATTTCCCGGGTCCCACAGACCTCTGCCTGTCATGCTGAGCGATTAAAGTAATGGCAACATAAAGTTCTGTAGGTGTATCACAACGTTGGGTTGGGTTAGGGTTGGGGTCAAGATCTAGGGTCTTAATAGGGAAACTCTGTCTCTTTCTCTCCGGCAGAGGACAGGATAGGACAGCGGGGTGTCGATATTCAGTGTAAACCGGGCAATGTTGCACAAGCCTTGTGCAGAACAGGCCAAGAACCGCCTGGTGGTTGAGACAGGATGAGGATGGGAGGAAGACCGGCAGCATCTGTGTGCACGGGTGTGTTTATGTGTGTCAGGAGCAGTTAGAACGGCAGTAAAGCAGATGTTTCCTCTGTTTAGCGCGAGAAGACGAATGAAAACAAGAGGCGAACCCAAACGATGCACTAATTAGCTATTGAAGAGGTTTCCATTATAGAGATGAAGTGCAATGCAGGAAATAAGTTAGTTTCGCTAAAGCTGGAAAAAGCCTCTTGTAAGGTCAGCATGAGCACTAATGAACCTTTTCACAGCTGGGTGAGTCAGAATGTGAGGCAGTAATGCTGCAACTGCAGAGAATGATCTCTATTTACCCTTAACCCGTACCATTGATAGAACATGAAAGCTGCATTAGCACCTAAATGTTCCACTGAGTGTACCCGTTTACTAATACTAAGCATTATCTGAGGTTCATGGTTGGCTAAGCGCTGACGTCTTTGGAGGTTTTTTATGTTAAAGGGGACCTGTTATGCTTTTCCTCTTTTCTCATGTTTAACGATGTCAACGCATCAGATACTGAGGTTTGCGCGTTTGGAAGTGAGCCAAGATAGCGGTTTTGGATGGCTCTGCTTGAGTTTGTGTTTAACACCAAAGTCCCACTGATGTCACGCAACCTGGACTTCCTTATATGGGCAACATTGAGCAATGGCTCCCAGGAAATGTTTGTTCGGGGGTGAGGGAAAGGTAATTTGGCATAATTTTCACAAAGCTGGACCTTCCGCCAAACTGTTGCATCCGCTGGTCGAGGGCCTCCCAAGAAAACACCGCTGGAAAAGACGCAGAGTCTGGAAGATCTGGAAAGCCTTCTGTGTGGGTTATCATGTGTAGCTGCTCTTTAGGAGTCCAGAAATCCAGTCCAGCCCAAAAATGAGTATAATAGGTCCCTTTTAATACAAGTTTTATTAAGTGGATAACAAGAAAAAGAAGACAATAATTCACCTCAGTTCCAAAATGTTTTGGCAATTGTTCAAATAGGTATTAGCCCCATTTATTTATCATTTATTTATTTAGAATTAAAAACATTTGTGATCTGAACTTGTATCTGTAGCGGAAGTACATGCATCCTATCTTTCTTCAGGAAATGTTCGGATACTTTGTTGTAAAAGTCAGATTACCTCCTGGTGAGCTTGGGTATGTAATCCTCCATTTTGGCAGTCAAATTCATGTATTTATTCAACAGGGCATCAAAATATCTTCAATGCACTTGACTTGCTGCTTTCCAGCTAGTGCTGCTGCCATTTTTTTTGCCACTTTGTGGTTCAAATTTCACGGCTACACTCTATCACGGTTTTTCAAACATACATGAATGAACAAGTCATGCAGTTCCTGGATGAAGATGGCTTGGTATTAGTCAAAACAATGCCATTTGAAGCAAATAAAACACATCATTTGCCTGAATTAATCATTTTCCAGCATAAAAATAGTGGACTTAAGTAATATACAAATATAAGACATTCAGCGGAGGCATTCAAAAATGCCGTGAATGAGCACCGGTCACTTGGTGTCAGGGATGTTTATGTAATGTTCGGTGAGACGCAGGCGTTTGATCGCCGGCTTTGATTAACCCTTTATCGGTATCGTAACAGTGCATCTCTACACAAACAACCTGCACTCGTGACACCACTCCGAGCTGAAATCCCAGTCTTGCATGACGTCACGCTGCAGCTTCTTGTTTGCGTGTATTTTCCTAGAAAATGCTTCAGCTACAGTCACGAGTCCCTCTAGCCAGACATCTAAGCATGGGCCGAATTTTCCATATTGTGTTCTGGCCCCATGAGCTAATTAAACCCGTACAATACCAATCATTCATATTTGATTCCATTGCATTCAAATCAATACCGTTTATTGAAGCACCACAGCTGCACGCCGCTCACCCTAACAGGCAAACATTGTGACCAAGAGCTGCTGCCGCTGAACCCGCATTCATGCATGAAAAGTGCTGAGTCACCCTGAGAGGCACAGCATTTCATGACATTTGGTCAGAGTAAAATAAAGCCAGTAAAAAAAAAAAAAGCAAATCGGCCCGTTTTAATCATAACAGCAGAGAAACCGCCCGTTTACAGGAATCCACAGTCATGCCGCAATGTCGTTGTCATACTGAAAATGACTAACAAGGTCATGATGCTTCTATATGCCAAGGGATGTGCATTATAGACAGGCGGCAGGTAAGAGAACAGATGCCAACCTCACAACATCAGAGGTATGTTAACGCCGTAACCAGCTCAACCGTACGCACTAGAATCCTCTCAAAATCCCCACTCATCAGTGCTCCACCATCCGCAGTATGCATTGCAGATCCGGGCAGAAACATCTCAGGTCTGACCACCACAAGAAACAAATGTAAACACTCCACGTGACTCGGAAGCTCAAGGAAAATAAAAGGCATCTTACCTGAGACGTGTCCGGGCCAATTCGGAACGTTTCCCGGCGAATGGGATGACGTTCCTGGAGGACGAAACACAAAGCAGGGTTTCAGAGATGACATGTCCCCTCCGCAAGTGACTTGTCATAAGGATGGCAAAAAAACAAACAAGGGATGGCCTGTGACACATTCAAGTCTCCTAGGTACTTCAATGACACGTGATTTACTCAGCGCAGTAAATCTACTTGGGAAATGACTCAAGAGATAAGCAACCTCCTCACACGAATGGCCGATTGTTTCATGTGACAATAGGACGCAAACTTGCTGGATGAACAGTAGATCCCAGCACATTCACGATTCAGCATTCACGACCCCACAACTTGTTTTTGTGCTTCACTGGTAATGGCTTTTTGTCAAGCGTTGAGATTTCACACTCTGTTTGGCAGCCCTTGAACGCACCATACTAGTGCCATCTATTCATCAATCATTTGACATTTATCATGAAGTGCTTATATGGTGTCACTTTAAATGCATTTAATAGAAGAGGAGGGTTCACACTCACTGCACGTTTGGTGCAGTGGTGGTCTGGTGCCTGGTTTGTCTGGCATCCTCCCCCGCCATCTAAACCACCTCTACACGTGAAGGTCCCCCAGGAGGCAAAATGTACTTATGCAAAATTGACTATGAGTCTGTAAAGCTCGTTTATGACAATTTCTGCAAAAACACCATCATGGACGTGATAGCACCTTTGACCGGCCTGTCCCAGGGAAGACAGCTTTGTATAAAAGCAGGCTTTGCCACACAGCGTAAAATAAACCTGGGGCTCTGACCACTTTCTATAACTGCCCATCAAAAAGGTAACCCGCAGAGAACAACAATAGCGGACCACAGCACTTTGTTCTTGGATCTCCAGCATCAACATTTCCTGCATCAAGAAAAGAGCTGTCTTATTCAGGCAGTATGTCAAATTCCAAATTTAGAGTGAAAGTAGAGTGTTTTCACGTGTTTTTGCAGGTAGACCAGTGACTTTCAGCAAAATAAGACAAACGAGGTGCACGGCGGCGAGGGTGTAAGACCGTGTATCGTCTGAAATGTCTTTAAACATCCTCCATTCTTCTGCCTTGTCTTTGAAACCCGAGCTTTTGGCAAGGGAGAGCCTCCCGACATAAATAAAGACCACAACACCTGATTATTTCATTCACGCTTTGTGCTCGGAACTCAGTCCTAAGCAGTCGGATAGCATCTTTTGAAATTGACACCACTTGATCCAATCAAACAACTCTCTCTGCCGTGCATCTTTGCTTTTGCTCTCCCTTCCGGGCCAAGAATAAGTGTCCGGACAATGTACCAGCAGATTTTAATGTTCATGTCATGTCCTGGAATGGCTGCAGCTGCAGGAAAAGGCCACACGGAGAGCAATATAATGCTTCAGAGGAAGGGGAATCTCCCATTACCAACAATGCTCGGCTGATGGCTTCTTCAGTTCTGAATCAAAAGATGAAAAAAACAAAACAAAACGGGGTTTTAGAAAGTCGCACATGACATTACAGTTTCATCCAGGTGGGTGACAAAGAAAAGAAGAGCACAATCTATTCTTGTTTCTTAATCTCTTCATTCTGTTCTCCACTTTGATTTAAGAACCTGAGTCAACAGGCTTCTGCGTGGATAGCTTTCAGTCACCTCTTTGGTCTTTGACAGTCTTTATCCATCTTTAAAACCCTCAGGTCCATCTCCAAATCTACCTTCCAAGGCCGGCATCTGCGCTGTGCCTTTTGCATGGCAGATCATGTGAGGCTTGTTTGCCCTTTGCTTGCACAACCACGTTCACTGACTGCGCACACAAAGCATGAGAAATGAATGGAAACGTACAAGCGCAGGCTGTTGATAGAAGCTCCAGGTAATCAAAGAAAGAGGTGAAAAAAAGAACAAGACGAGTTTGGCTGCACTTAATGGTGTTTTCCAAACAGTTCGGCGGACCAAATAAAGTGATCTGGCCTTGAGTTTTCTTTATACATATATTAGGGCTGTCAAGTGATTAAAATATTTAATCGCGATTAATCACACTTGGGCCATAGTTAACTCATAATTAATCACACTCAATTGCAGATAGAAATAAGTTCTACTCTCCGTTCCTAGCCGTTTTTAACAGAGACAAAGTTGCTGAGGATCGGTCTCAGGATCTGTTCAGAACAAAGAAATGAGAATCTTGGAAAATGCTGCGGTGGAGGTTCATATTTTAAGATTGCGGATTCGCTCCTTTCACTGTCAATCAAAAAGGGACTCCGCCGCAGTCACATCATCCAGTCATCACGCAGAAGTCCCAGAGATGCTGAGCATCTGATGGGCGGGACAAAGCCCATCATTTATCCAATGACCGTTCAATTTTGCGCAGTGGAACAATCCACTCGACGCTTCCACTCCGAGGTCAGTAGACGCTCAGCCTCCGACCGTGGCTACGGAGATAAATGAGTAAGAAGTGATGTGATAAGTAGCTGATTTTGGACAAAAGATGAAGGTATTCTAGCGTATACTTAGTCAATGAAACGTACACACGGCAGTTCGTATTTCACCACCTTTTTTGGGACATTTCACTGGAAGTCGAGCTTCCCTTGCAGTCTCAGAGCAAATCTTTGTGGTAAACGATTCTTTACCCAACTACAATGATAATTACATACAATTTGATATATAAAGGGATATCAATTTAGGAAACATGGGCCATTATTTTATTTAAAAAAATATTATACTGTTATAAACCCCAGTTTTTGCATTTTCAACGTTGTCCTACTTTGTTTAACAGCCCTGTAATAGTTTTACACAGTACATTATAGATCGCTATAACGTATGTATGTTTTACTGATGTGTTGAAAATCTTTCCCACCACTAATGTTATTTACATCCATTCTTCAACTATGGTCACATTGACACAAACCCCCAAATAGCTGTCCTCGGCTACGCCTGCCAATAAATTGCAGTTCGTAACCCAAATTTCAGCTCACGGTTTTTTAGCCGAGAGACGGCTCGCGTCTAAAAAACACTCGTTGGTTGGGACACTTGTATGCCAAGACACCAATGTGTATAAATGCGATTAAAAAAAATAACGTCAGTGCTGCAGTAACGTCTCGCTTGTCTCTCTTCTGTCTCACAGCGACAGTAGATACCGATAACTTTGGTCTTGTGCCATCTGCCCGGGTTTTGAAGCTAAATTTTCCAACAAAAGCAAATTTTGTTTCAATTTCTGCTCAATGTTTGAGGCTCCAGAGTCATTGCTGTTTTTCCTCAAACTACGGTGTGGGCAGAAGGTCAAAAGGGACGTGCGCACGTAGAAAAATAGCCTAGTTATAGGAAACGTCAGATTTTAACGCTACGTTATTTTCTAAAAAATGTATATTTTGCTAATTTTAACTGCATCATTTCTTACGGGAAGAATGGATTAAATTTTTGTACACCTTGGTTGTCGATGGACGTTTTGGAACGAGTTACTACCAAAAACTGATGTATTGGGGTCCCCTGACTTTGGCTTCAGGCTTTTAGCATTACAACTTATCAATATAAAATAATGCAACACAATTCCCAAGTGTGATGGTGAAAACGAATGGAGGGAAATTTGAACGCCAATGCAGGTGAGCAGTAGGACGGGGAAAAAAAGCCAAGGCGTTCAAGAGACTAGAGGAAGTATAAATGTTGTTTTTGCTTCCGTGACGGGGAGCTGAGGGATGTGACGAACTTGAGCACAGACTATGGAGTCCGTTGTGACAAAAGCCATCCATCAGATGTGTTGTGACCCCACACGGTGTCACGAGGCCTCTGCGCGTCCCACCCAAACCCCCTAACTGTGCGATGAAACCTGCGCTGACAGCTCTTGCTGCCGACCTTTGCGGTCTGTCTCGCTTTACCCCCAACGAGAGGAAGTGACACGGTCGTGGAGGTCGAAGGTCGACCCAGAAGATGCATAGGAAGCGGCATGTTTGTACTTGTCAAAGACTCTCAACCAGGTAAGACAAACGCGTCTTTTTGGTGTAGAGACAAACTAGGAACAGCATGTGGAACTTCTAATCTAGTGGTTCCCAAACTTTTTTGCAGCAACCCTCTTTTAGAGATGAAATGACTGTGCCCCCCCCCCCACCCATATATTTATTTATATGAAAATTCTATACATCGTTCCTAGTCATTTTTACCAAAGACAAAGTCGATAGGGATCGGTAAAGTCTCCAGGACAAGATCGCTGATTTGCTCATTTCACTGTCAATAAAAAGGGGATTCCGCCTCAGACCGATCATCCAATCATCGTCTGCGCCAGCCCACTTCCCCATAGACCCCCAGAGAAGCTGAGCCTCTGATGGGCAGGACAAAACGCCCACCATTTATCCAATGACCGTGCAGTTTTGCGCCGTGGAATAACAACAATAATAATAATAATAACTAAGAACAGGATCTGTGATAAGCAATACATGAATACGTGGCTCTGCAGACCTACGCAATAATTTCATCGACAGTAAATTTAGAGTCTTGATTCAACCAAACATGCATGTTTTTGGACTGTATCCCCATTCATGACTCCACAAATTATACATATCAATTATTTTTACCACCCGCAACCCTAATGAGGATAAGCGGCATAGAAATTGGATGGATGGATGGAATTACTTTTACCGGCGATTCCCCGTTTGTTTGGGTTCAAAATAGCGTGAAAAGTTCTGAATTGATTTGGATGAAATTTTCAGGAATTGTCAGAAATGGGATATGGAAGGACTGATTTTTGGGGTGATCCGGATCACCGTCTGGATCCATGGATTTTTTTTTACATTACGGGATAGGACCCTTTAGGGCATTTGTGCATATAACTCCACAAAAAAAAATGGGCACAACACTTGGGAATAAAATCCAGGACAATGGTGTGAAAAACTCTTTTCCCTCTTCCTGACTTTTTGTCCCACTTAAATGTTTGTGCCCATAAAAAATAGAAACTATTAGTCAAAGATGACATAATTGAACACAAAATGATGACCGCCAAGACTTTTGGGAAAATATCTTGTGGACTGACGAGACAAACGTTGAACTTTTTGGAAGGTGCGTGTCCCGTTCCATCTGGCGTAAAAGTAACACAGCGTTTCATAGCAACAGTCAAATATGGTGGTGGTAGTGTGATGGTCTGGGCTGGTTTTGCTGCTTCAGGACCTGGAAGGCTTGCTGGGATAGATGGAAGCATGAATTCTACTGTGTAGCAAAAAATCCTGAAGGAGAAGGTCCGGCCATCTGTTGGTCAACTCAAGCTAAAGCCATCTTGGGT